>JAPYZK010000561.1:0-25219 GCA_030522785.1 Platygaster equestris
TAAGTTGTCGCCCAAACAGACTGAATTCGTTAGTTTGTAGAGAATTTCAAATTAGTTGTTGTTAATCTTGAGATGGCTGATTTCGAAAGTTTACATTTTCAAAAATGTCAACAGTATAATATTGATGGTTTTTGTTATTTTTTCTTATCAAAAGAATATTTTGCATCTCATTTAACACATGCTACTTGTATTTTGAACCACTTTTGCAATGTTTTGTTGTTGTTTTAATCATTCTAATAATAAAATGCTTGAAGTACATAATTTCAGAGAAAATACCAATTTTATAGATTTTTGTAACTTTCGAGGATAGAATATTTTAAAATCGGAAAGTGAAATATTTTAATAGTTAAAAAATTGAGAAATTTACGAATTTCACTGTATAAAATGTAAACCGATAAAAGCAAATTTGTATTTAATCTGAATAAATTGATATTAGAAATAAAAAATCCTGAAATGCATAAAAAATATAGCCAGAAATTTTCAACTTTTGTTTACATTTTTCAACTGGAATTATATCTACACTTAAAAAACTACACAATAAAAATGATTCTTCCCAATCACTTATAATATTTTCATAAACTGTAGTACACAATTAACTAGCAATTAATTTAATCGCTCAAAACTTATTTTCGTCTTATTTCTAAAAATAGATGAAAAATGGTATGTTATGTAATATTGCATTTGCATTCTCTTGCAAAAATATTTAACATTTTTATAATTTGGCTACATATTTTTTATGAACATTTGATTTTAGAAATGAAATAATTAAAAAAATCATATAACTATTCTAACAAACATGAATTAACTAAAAAGCAAGTTTCAAAAAATTTTTTTTAATTTCCTCAAATGATAATAAATATGATCTAGTGAATATTCCAATGAAAATTTTTTTTATTTTTTCTACAGCTATTTTTTTTCTAAAACATCACAGATTTCACAAACAAAAATTTCCTCAAATCTGAAGAGCTCTGTTCACAATAAATAAACACGCAAATTTATGATAAGAAACTCAAAAAATATCCAACTATAAAAAAGTACATTTCACAACTAGTGGGATAACAGATTTTCAACCAACAAGGTCTAGAATCACGAGAGTTGAAAAATCATTACCACCCTAGTTGCAAACTTCATTTTATACTACGATATGGAACAAATATGTTCAAAAATTGACAGCAGTATAAAAAGTACACACTGAGATAAAATCTTATTCATGCACTGTTGTCATTTCACTTTTGACATGTTCACAACTAGTGTAACAATAATTTTTATCAACAATTATCATTAACAGTAAGAGTTTTTGAAACAAAATATAGTAAAACAACAAAAATCCATACCTAAAGGTGTCATGATTGTGGTCGTAAGTGGCTTTGAACTTTATGTACATCAAATAAATTGTAGTATAGGAAGCGGCCAAGAAAATGATTTTCATGATACTGTTGTACGCCGATATATAACTCGTCACCAGGTCCAAATATCGGGACGTATAAACTATGGCAAAAAGCACCTGCGATTTCCCACTTATCCCTGCAAAAAACAAACAACATTGAAAAACAACAATCGACTACTAATTTTAAAATATTGGCATTCAAAATTCAGATTTGCGGATTTGATTCAGGGGTCCGATTTGTTGATAGACGTCATAAACAAAAAAATATGAAAACCCTCGCCGAAAAGAATCCCAGATCCGCTCCTGATAAGAAGTTTCATAAAGAAAAATACTTGTTTATACTGGCCAGCAGGCAGTGAACTTGCATGTTCGAAAATAATAACAGTGACAGGAAAAATATGTCAGAAATGTTATGAAATGCTGAGGTTCGGGTAAAATTTACCGGCACAGCTCCGCGTCTTCCTGATTTTGAGGAGCAGGATTATGATGGCCAGGAGGTGCGACAAGTCGCCCAGAAGCCGGAATATATTCATGTTTTTGGGATTTCGGAGAAACCGAGGACACGAATACGGTATAACCTGGTTGTTTTCGACCCGCACACAAATGTATTATGACGTGGCTTCGGATCGTGAACGACGAAGCGTATCAAAAACAAATCGGAAATCGTCTTCAACGGGGCATCCCTAATAAACGGTTATTGTGATTTAACATGGCGGTTTTTGAGATTGGATGTAAACAAAGGAACAAAACTGTTGGAATTGTTGAAGTTATGCGCTAAACAGTGTGTTTTTCTGCAAATTTTTCAATGACAGCGTATCTTTTCCAGGATTCTCGAATTGTGAGCGTGATAATTTCATGGATTGGATTAATTCAGATTAATTTGTGTCATGAAAAGTTTTGACAGTTAAATTGTCAGTCTTTAATAATGAGTGGCTCATGCGATTCAATATGGCGATGTTTTTGACAGCTGTGTATCATTCAAATGACACATGTAAGAATTTTGACAGATAAAAACAAGAAAATATCGGAATATTTTCACTCGGAAATTAAAGTGAACATTGAGACAAGTGAGTTGGGTCATCACTTCTATACTAACAAAAAAATGTTAACCAAAATATCAAAGTGCATTGGTCATTTTTATTCCAAAAGTTTACAGTAACAATTTTTGTACAAATATTTATCGTCCGTTGCACAAATTGTTTCAATGTCACAGACACAAAAAAGTAACATTTACTCGTAGAAAAATAGCACCAACGCGTAACAAATAATACATAATATAACTGAACAAACAAAAACGTAGCTCGGGAAATTCTTAAATGCTTGAAAAAATTTTTCCAGCATTTACAATTAACTGCAGTCTTTTTTTTATCACCGTAAATAATTATACTTTCAATGGTGGACGAAAATCGAGTAACAAAATACTGCAGAAAATTATAGATAATGCAAATTAAACTTATTCAGTGGTTTTTGAAACCATCGCAGTGTTCTGGGACGAAATATTGGCGATGTAATGGTGTTCATTGTTCAATTTCAAGTACGAAAATTGACTACATTTTTGTAATTTGTTGTTTTTAAACAGGTGGTTTAAAATCCAGTAGATCATGCCCAAGAAAATGAAGAACCATAATATGAACATAGCATCAGAAGTGGTAGTTTTTCGAACTGGCATGGTCTGAAAAAAGTTTTTAAAGTTATAATTTTTTTGTCGTACAATAATTATTTATTCAATACTTAAAAATTTAATTTTCTCAATTTCTAAATGCAAATTCCTGAAATTTCCAGATTCAGGTCTCTTTATTTCGTGATTCGTATTTTTTTTCGTTAATAATGACATGAAATAAAAAATTTTCAGTATTGAATAATCTAACATTTTTAATCTGCCTCCAAATTCAAAATTTCTTACCGTTCTTATAAGAGTTATCCATGTGACTTTTAATTCATCCGATTTTTGCTCATAATTCATCGCTGGCTCTTCTTTTGCATCAGAGTGATAATATTCCACAGGGATGACTCTTGACTCATCAAATTCTGGCTCATAATATATTGCTGGATCTTCTTTTGCATCAGAGCGATGGTATTTCACAGAATTCATTCTCTTTGAACAAAAAGCATGATTGAAACTCAACACGCTTTTTCCCGCCATGTAATCTGGTCCGAAACAGGTCAAATTTCTCAACGTGAAGAAAACTCGATTTTCCGTTGGGAGAAATACTTCATTTTTCACCAAATGCAAGAATTTAGAAAGACCACAATCGCAAATGATTTTGTTGTTTTGCATTCTGATTTCAGTTCTTTTAGTGGCCATTTGGTTTGAAGTCAATGTGAGTGGATCATTGAAATTTATTCGACTGATTTCATTGTTTTGCAAATTGACAATGACGTCTTTGGATGAAAATTCGACGTCTTTGATCTGCAATGACAAAAAATGGTGAGAAAAAAAGCCAATAAAATCCCAGTTTAAAAAAATGATAATTCAATTTTTTTCAAAAATTTGCGTGACTCACATCGAGTTTTTCCAAAATGTTGCCTTCCAAATTGAGCTTCTTCAAAAACTGAGCTCCTCGCCAATCATCAAAAATCCTGGAAATTTTGTTCTGACAAATCTCCAATTTCTCAATTTTCTTATTGTTATAAAATGGCGAAGTTGACACCGAAGAATCAAACGTCAAATGGTTTTTGCAAAGATTCACATTTTTCAAATTCCACAGGCCTCGGAAAGTGCCATGGTCCACTTTTTTCAGGAAATTATCATGCATGTCTAACTTTTCCAAATTTTTCAGTCCTGAAAAAAGTTCTCTGAAAAAAAAAACTCAAATGAATAAATCTTTCAAAAATAGTGTGAAAATTTTTTTGGAAAATTACCCTGTAATTTGAGTAAGCCTGTTGTGGTGTAAATCAAGGGTTTTCAAATTTGTGTTGCTTTCAAAAAGCCTATCTGGGAGTGATTCGAGTCTATTGTTTGAAAGATCCACAGTTTTGAGCATTTTCTGGGATTTGAATACATTTTTGGTGATTTGGGTCAGATTTTGTTGGTTGTTTAGCAGCAGAGTTTCCAATCTGGTTAAACCACTGAATAAATTCCTACAAATTGAAAAATGTTGATTATTTTGTTTTTTAGTCAATTCTCTGTTACAAGAAATTTTTCGTTATTAATTGACTTGCAGATGTTAGATTTAACTGTAAAATGTTACGCGAGATTCTAACTCCCTCCAATAAGAATTTGGGTATTCCATTTTTTACTTTTTTCACTTCACAATTCAACTGGAAAAAAAATTTTACTAACTGATATATAAATTGTTTGGATATTTTAAAATTATAAAATGCAGAACAAATATCAATGGAAAAATTTGTGAACAACATAAATGGACATGCAAAATTAATGTATAGAATGAAAAAGAATTACTCTTTGAAGTCTAAAAGTCCATTATGTGACAAATCGAGTAATTTCAGAGCTTCTAGCTCAGAAAATATTCCATCGTCCAAAAACCCAATGCCATTTCTCGAAAGCTTCAAAGTTTCGAGCTTTCTAAGATCTTCGAAAGCTCCATTCTCGATCACCATTAAATTTGAGTTGATTTGGTTGCTCAGGTCGAGTTCTCTCAATCTGCTTAAGCCTCGGAAAATATTCCTGTTGAAACAAGTCCAAAATTTATTACTTTCGAAGTTAATTAATAATAATTAGGTAAATCAATTAAAAGCATAATCAATTATCAATTACGTATCAGTTAATTACGTCCAAAATGAATCAATTTAATTAACATCTTATAAATTTTGTCAACCTAATTTCTACCAAATTCTAACAAAATACAGACCAAAAACTCTCACAATTTCCACCTCTAATTAATTTTCGAGGCATTCAAGTGCCAATTCAGACTAAATTTTATTATTTTTATTAAATGAACAATTTTTTCTCTTAGAATATGGATTATGATTTCGAATTCAGGCAAAAGTTAAGGACTTAAAAAATTTTTATTAAAAAAAATGACCTTTGGTAATAAAAATAATTAGAAATACATATTTAATAAAAATTTTCCAACTACCTTGGTATATAGTCCAGATTGTTGCCTGGCATGTCGAGAATATGCAATTTCCTGACATGTTCGAACATTCCACTGGACAATTTTTTCATCCCAACATACGAGAGATCCAATATTTGAAGGTTTCGCAGGTCATGAAAAACTTGACCTGAAATTTCGGTCATCGAGTTCAATTGGAAGCCCAGTAACAAGGTTCTCAGTCCATAAAGGCCTTTAAAAAAATATCTGAAAAAAAAGCATTATTCACGATTTATTTCAAATCAAAGATAAAAATCCACCATTTCCAGAGTTTCAAAGTTCAAAATCTGATATTTGGAAAAATATATATTTCCGAATTAAAATCTAAAATCCAAAATAAATTACTTAGGAATAGAAGACAATTTGTTGAACGACAAATCAATCTTCTGCAAATGCCCGCTGCTGTTCAAACACGGCGTCATCGGCAAAAAACTTATATCATTCCTCGGAAGTTCCAATTCCATGAGCGTTTCCAAATTTTTGAACAAACCATCCTGAATTTTCAGCCAATGGAAATTTGTCATCTTTATCCTCCTGATATGCATGAAATTTTCAAAAACATTTCCCGATAAATTTTCGAGCTCATTTTTCTCCCGGGAATGGAGAACCAAAGTTTCCAATTTCACAACTTTCTTCAATGCCTCGAAATCGAAATGTCGAATGTGATTTTTGATGATGTGCAGTTCCGTCAGATTTTCCATGTCATTCAGGAAATCTTCGGAAAATTTCACGACGCTGTTCGAAATGATCAGTTTTCGCAGATTTGTGGCGCTTTCGAGAAGTTGGTCATTTATGACAAAAGTTTTGTCGAACTTGTCCAGAGTCAATTCTTCAATTCCGGAAAATACGAGGTTGTTCGAATTTCCAAGGCCGGATTGCAAATCGCGTGTAGGGGATGAAATTTTGATATTTTTGACGTTTTTCATTCCCAGTTTTTTGGCGATTCCGAGAAGTGGTTTGTATCTGATAACGTGACATTGAGCGTATTCGAAAGTTGGATCATGTCTCACATTCGGGAGTTGCAGTTTCATGTCCAGGCAAATCATGGAATTGTTGCAATTCATTGTGATTTTGTTGGCTGCTGATTTGTAGTTGATTTTGCATGTGTGTTGTTTGTAGTGGCAGAACAAATCGTAATTTTTTTGGTTGTATGGACCACATTTTAAGCAGTCTGGAGAGTTCAGGATTTTTTCTGAAAATAATTTTGAATGATTATTTTACAACCATTATGTTATTTGGATTAGATATTAGAAAAAAATATTCGCAAATGATTAATTTGATTTTTGCAATTTTTCTCATGGTTTTTAAATTTGTTATGAAACTGGGCAAATTTTCATTATTTTTTTTTATTTTTTTTTTTATTCAAGTTTTTCATCTTATTATTTATGATGATTTTGAGTCATTTATTTTTAAATTAAAAAAATAAGAAATATATGAATGTTTTGAACTGTTGATAATTTTTTGATAATAATTGTAATTTCTATTTTTAATACTTAATGTTTGATTAAAGAAAATGAATTAAGGATTATGAGAAAAATTTTGAGGTATTCTGCACAAACCTCCTGGGAAAGGCTCGCAATAATTTGCTGTGATCGACTGTACGAAAATGAGCAAAGACACAAAAAACAGGCAATATCGACTCATTTCGAGTTTTTTTGAATCCATGTTTTTTTTCGGGATCACTCCATTTGCTGTAAAAAAGAAAAAAATATTTTAGAATCACACAAAATTTTTTAATTTGCTCTGAAAACGAGTGTTATTATTATCAAAACGCATTTTGTTTTTCATTAAAAAAAAAACGTTGAAATTTGCGTAAATTCATGAAAATAATATTATTAAACAAAATGACATACATAAAAATACGAAGAATTCACAATTATTTATAATTATATTTTTTCTACAATTTTGCAGAAAAATAATTGTCTGTCTAAAATGTAAAAAATTTTTATTTTTACACTTCATTCCGAGCCCAACGCATAAAACGTGAAAAAAATCAAATACATTCTCATGCAACTCATTGGCATTTGAAAAGAAATTATCTGCGCTGCACATTATCGATAAAACACTGATAAGAAAGCATTTCGTGTACACTGAAACAGGTGAAACATCATCAAACATTGTTTTGGTATTCTTTTAAAGAACTTCGAAAGAATACCAAATTTACATAAGAACACTATTAACTGAAAAACCCCCAATGTTGAAATGTTTGAAAATTTTCGCTCGACTCTAAACTCCGAAAAAAAAAAATCGCGAAACTTTAAGTACGGCCATTTTTGATCAAACATTTCGAACATTCTATTATGATTCGTGGAAGTACATATATACATAAAAAAAACATTGTCAACTGATAACACCAATACAGCAATTGTTGTCAACTTCACAAAAATTGCACATAACTACTTTTTTGTTAATTAATGTTAATTGAAGCAAAAACTCTACGTTACGCATGTATAGATTATTTATCATCTCTCTTACGACTTTATTTTATTACAATTTCTCAATAGAAAACGAACACAAAAACTTACATTTTTCCAAATGTGCGAAATAATTTCGACGATTTTCGCAACACCACGTTGGGAACGAAAATTCGACGCGCAATTAACGCAAAGGCGAAAAACACTGCACAACGAAGAATTGTCAATTTGCAGCAACGAAAACAATGACTAGGTGGCGTAAAATGTAAAAAAAAACAGCGGGGAAAAATTAAGCAATCCGGAACAGCACTGCGATGTCAACAACAGTCAACAAGGGAAATGCGAGAACATGTAAGAATGTGTGCGTTCGTGTGAAAAAAATGATCAACGAGAAATTTTATTGGTCGTTCGGGTCCCAGGGCTGACACGCTATTGGATGTTCGCAAATAAACGTTATTATCGGAGTCGTCCGGCGAACAGGTGACGATTTTAGTTTGTTAATTGACAAAGTATAACATAGTCGTGTATAAATGCGAACATGTGTGTACGTGTCGAACAAGCGCGGTAAAAAAAAGGAATTACAAAATTGGGAATGGTACTTTTACGTATTTTTAACAATTGCGAAGAACCGGGGGTTTTTTGAGAGTTTTCATGAGAACTGCCTTGAAGGTCGGTTTGTTAAGGGTAGGCGAGGATTTGAAATTTTGAATTTTTATTTTTGAAATTTCGATCGCAAGTGTTTCAATTATTGAGTAGTGAATTCTCATAAATTGAATTTATAAAATATTGGACTATAGGATTCTTAAATGTTGAAATTCTAAATAAGTTTATTTAACGGTTAAAAAAGCTAATGTAGGGAACGAACATTTTGAACGTTGAATTTAAAAATAGGGTATCCAGACGTCCGTATTTATACGAACATGTCCGTATTTTACGTGCGCTGTTCTGGTTTCTGTATTTTTCGAGAAATGTCGTATTTTTTATCGATTTCAGATAGAAATGAACAATTTTACCTAAAAATCAAATTTTCTTTCAAGTGGAATTTGGGATCTGTATTATAAATTCGAAACAACTTTTAAAGTTTTTGGAATTTCAACGATTTTGAGAAATTTCATAATTTAGAAAATTATGGACATTTTAAGAATTTTCGAAGTATCCAAAATTTGGAATATTTTCATTATTCTGGAATTTCAAATATTTTGATTATCGTTAAATTTCGAAAATTTTAGAAATTTGAGGATTTTGGAATTTACGAAAAGTTCGAAAATTTCTAGAATTTTCACGATTTTTAGAAATTGCATAACTGAAAATTGATAAAATTTGAAGAATTTTCGAAGTTTCGAGAATTTTAAATATTTTTATTATTCTGAAATTTGAAATGTTTTGATTACTGTGAAATTTCAAAAATTTTAGGGATTTCGTAAATTGTGAGATTTTTGAAATTTTTCGGTATTTCAAAATTTAAGAAAAGCTTAAAATTTTTTCGGATTCCCATAATTTCAATAATTACGAGAATTTTCGCAATACAGGTTATTTCGAAATGTCTGAAAAATGTGAGGGTTCGAAATTTCTTTCAAAATTCTCAAATTTTCGAAGTTTAGAGAATTCCAAATATTTTGACTATTATGGAATCTCGAAAGTTTCATGAACGTGGAGAATTTTCGAAGTCTTCAAAATATTTAAAAATTCAGGAATTTTGAAAATTTTGAGACCTTTGAGAATTTTAAAGGTATTGCAAATTTTTTAAATCCTTGAAATTTTGATCAGTCTTAGAATCCCGAAAATTTTGATCATTTAAAAAAAGCATAAAATTTGAACAGTTCCAAAAAATTCGAGAATCCTTCGATATTTTGGAATTCGAAAGTTTTAGTAGCCTTGAATATTTTGTATAAATTCAAAAATTTTTAGAATTTGAATTTTTTGATTATTTAAATACATTATTACGATATTAAATATCATAATATATATTATATATAATATCATAAACGTATATGATAATGAACATATGATATTAATACATCAATAAATGAATATTTTATAAATAATATATGGTGTGGGGGGGGGGGGTAAGGAACGTATGCTGGTTTTTCATTCTTACGATCTGGACACCCTATTTAAAAATGTTAAATTAGAAATATATTGACAATCTAACTTGATATTAGAAATTTTTTTAGATTTTGATATAACTTTTTGAATTTAGAATTTGAAAATTCGAAATTTTACGATCTTTGAGTTTCCGAATTTTCGAAATTTATTATCTTAACTTCTGAACTTTTATACGTTCGAATTTTTTATAAAAGTAATGAAAAGACGTTCGTTAGTCAGATTTCAACATTTATTAAACAAAATAACATTTAACATTAAAATTATTGAGCTCCGGCGCCTAGTTGGGGGAGGTGATCACCCTTGGGCCTGAATCCAAGTTCGTCAGCGACGTAGTCGACGGTGTATCTTTCTTTGGTCACCGGGTTGAGGAAGGAGAAAGTGCCTTCTACGACAATGACAGGTTGTTTGGCTCCGGGTACTGTCTTCAGGACGCCGGTTTCTTTCCTAATTTGTCCGTCAGAAAGTTCGTAAGAGAAACTGTAGCCTTCGTTTGTGATAACCAAGGGAGATTGCTTCACAACTGTGACCTCTTCCACGGACTTGCCATCGGCAGCTGCGACGGCCACGAGGGCAGCAAGAACAATGAACTGAAAAAAATTAGGTGTTCAGATGTTTCAAAGATGAAATTTACGTCGCTTCAAATCTGGATTTTCTTTGCAAATTTCTCTGAAATTATCCGATTTTGGATTTGTCCAGAGTTTCCTCTAAAACTTTTCTACATTTTTTTTTTTTATTTTTTTTTATTCGCATTTATGACTCTGTTTAAACTTGATGGAATTTTTCTTATTTAGATGAATTTTAATTCGCAATTACGCAAACTTAAAAATCAGCAGAATACCAAATTTGAATTGTACGTTAAAAAATTTTGAGTAGTTGCAATTGAATTCACGATTAATTAATGCTTACCATTTTCATGTTGAGATTGGTAATTTGTTACTTCTTCGATTCGTCAGAAGAAACTGATGTTGAAGGCTGGAATTCTGGAGTATTTTATACAAAACGCGATCTGTTTCAATAATACGAATTTTGTCGTTCCGATGCACTTGTTCAATTTCCTTACGTTTGTTGCCAAATCATTTAATCACCTTGTGCTGATTTTTCGATCAATAGACTTGATTATGAATCGGTGATCTTGAATTAATAATTTTTGATGTGGCCAAAACATCGTTTGTGCTTCATCAGTCGTCACGCCAAGAGTAAATACATTTGAGTTGTAAATATTGGGATATGCCGATGGAAATTGCCATTACGATTTTAGTCGTTTTCAATAAGTTCTTGTTCACACAGAAAATTCAGCAACTGTTTTTGGAACAAAGCACACATTAAAAGTCGCGAATCGAATATATTTTTTAACTTTGAGTACATTTGATTTCTTATCTGTTTGCTTTATTGCGCAAATTTCTTACGTACTCTAAACCCCTGTGAAAGCAGCTTTTGTAAACGAAAATATCGGTTTTCTATGTCAACACTTGAAAATTATATTGATCAATTTGTTTGGCCGCGCCGAATTAAATATTTTATACATGGGCAAATTTTTTCAATCTGATGAATTATATCGGTCAATTTTCAAAGAGTTGGTTACAACTCTATTTGCAACTTCTAATATTTATTGAAAAATGATTTGTATCATTTTGCAGATCATTCTTTTATTGGAAGAATTGATGGATGGAAAATTCTCTTTTCTAAATGTTACGAAAATTAACATTGTTCCGTCTGACCCGCCTGACCACACGTTGGGCCGTTCTACTTGAAACCTACCACTTGAATAGTACGTTACTCTGAAACGTTTGTTCGATTTTTACAAAAGCGTTATAAAAATCGTGATGCTTTTCGAAAAATCGTCGGTGTTGAGATCATTTTTGAATTAACAAACTGTATTTTTGCGCATCATTATTTTCATTTATTAATTATTCATTCGATGATTTCTTTTTTCAACACTCCGTAAATTCTCCTAAACGCTTCAATTGGTGGTCATCATTGGCGAAATGATGAAAAATTTTCGATACTTTATTTCTTTCACATTTTTTTTGTGATATTTCGAATCCACATTCCAACTAAATCGTAAATATCCACTGGTATCATTAATTACATAAGAGTATTTTATGTCCCCCTTTGTACGAATTTGTTTTGAATTTGTATCGAATGGATTCAGTGTGAAATTATTACGACCTCCCTCCTATAAAGGGGGGAGGTACACGAGGTTAATTAACCGTCGATGATTGATAACGTCATTTGAGGGTATAAAATCAGCGTCGGTTCAAGTGTTCGACATAAGTTTCTTCTTTCGCTCTACAGAAGCTACAACTACTTTCATTCCTAAAATGAAGATGGTGAGTATCCATTGAAATTTTGATCCGAAAATAGATCATTTCATGTAAGAAAAAAAATTCTGTGCATGCGCCATACAATGCGGGCAACTTACTATGCGAGAGGAAGTGCACGTTTTTTACAGATAAATCGGAAATAAAGCCAGTGCAAATTGCAAATTTACTAAAAAACAAAATCTCATGAATTTTAGGAAATTTCGAAAAAGTTTGTGTTAGTTCATTCGGAATTAAATGTTTACTTCCGACCCTATCATCCGGGAAACCGCTCTGGTTTTAAAAACCAGAGCTGTTTCAATCTTATTACCATAGCCTAGTATATCTGTATATAAGACTTTCATGTATATAGATATACCAGGCTATAGTGAAAATCGCTCTGGTTCTCAAACCAGAGCGGTTTCCCGGACCCTAGAGGAATTGGAAGACACGGACTTTTTTATAATATTATTCTAAAATTCATAAGATTTCGTTTTTCAGTGAATTTGCCGATCGCGCTGGCTTTATTTTCGATTTATCTGTAAAAAACACGCACTTTCCTATGCTCTCCCATGATATGTTGCCCTTATTTTTGGCGCATGCGCAGAACTTATTTTTCCTTAGATGAAATCGTAAGAAATTCCAAAAACGATCTTCTGGACTGACGAAAAATTCTTTTGTACACGACAAAACCACATTATATGTCATTAAATAGTACTGGAATGCCTTAAAAGTTGTGAATAAACGCTCGTAAACATTTATTAATGTTCATCTTCGACAGATCATTGCCTTTGCCGCCCTCGTGGCCATCGCTGCTGCGAACCCAGTAAGACCCGCGCCCCCAGTTATCACAGTTGTGAGTCAAACCCCCTTGGTAATCACTCCCAAGGGCTACAATTTCGCCTACGAACTATCTGACGGACAAAAAAGGAATGAAGTTGGATTTTTGAAAACCGTCCCCGGAGAGAAAAAAGGTGAAACCAAAGACGCCATCGTCGTCACAGGCTCCTTCTCGTTTGTTAACCCTGTGACCGGAGACGTCTACACCGTCGACTACGTAGCTGATGAAAATGGATTCAGACCAACTGGTAAACAATATTAATTTTAAAATGATAATTGCAAATTGGATGCATATTTTCGACTAAATACGCGTTTTTTCATCATTTCAGGTGCCCACCTCCCAGTGCCACCTAATGCTTAAGTTAATTTGTTGTTACTTATTTTGTTAAATACATGCGTACATTTTGAGTGAATCTGAAATATTTTCTTGTTATGTACTACCTGTTCCTTTTATATAATCCTAAGATATTGTTTATTTCATAATGATCGCGTAATCGTATAATACGTTTTTTTATAATTTCAAAAAAAGCCCAAGTTAAATTTTTGTTATTCATTTTGTTGAATAAATGCATAAATTTCGAGTATTGAATCCGAGTCACATTCTTTTTGGTGTACCAACCATTTCCAGAATATCCAAAAACCATTTTCTTGACAACAAAAAAGGCAACACAAAAACGCATATCATTCAAACTATTCATTTATTATTTTTCTGTAAGCACACATCATTGAATGTAATCAATCATCATTAATCTTCGTATCAAAACTCCACGAGCTTTTTCTGCTGATTCAGTTACAACTTTGAACATCAAGAAAGCTTCAGAAGAAGTTGCTTCATCAAGCCGTATTGTTCAGCCGCAAGGTAGGAATTTTCTTCTCCATACAAAACGTCCAACATTTTGCTAGCTTCCAAAAGTGCTTCCCTACTCTCTGCATGTTTGGAAAGTTGGTATTTCACCACACCATAGTTGATCAAATGTATGGGCATTTGAGCATGGTAATCCAGGTACCAATATCTATGAAAATTACATTAGAATGGAAAATTTTGTTCGTTTTCAATATTCCACGAAACGATTCATTTATATTTACTTGAACGCAGGTATGTATCTCGACATTATAAATTCTGCGTCCTCCAAATTGTAATTTTCAAATGCCTTAATCATTGCCAGTTCCACTGTGTAATAATGCGACAAATTATAAATATGCAAAACTCCAAATTGCTTTATCAAGCACGATATCAATCCAGAGTAATCTAATGCAATTGTTAAGATAAATAAATAAAATACGGTGAAAGTTAGATAATTTTGCCAACAATGTTGAATGTTCCAAAAGGATACCAACTGATTCATTTTTCAAAACTTGGTCAGTAAGAGTCGCAACCTCGTAAAATTTGGCTTGGAAACCTTCGGGAAATTCTTTTCCGCAACCACAGCATTTTCCATCATTTGGACCACAATTGTAGAGACATTTTTCATCGGGACAAGCGGCTAAAGGTTCTGGATTGTTGCACCTTATACAGTCGCACACAAAATAATACTTTTCTTGCAACATCTTCTTCCTCATCGTAGCAGTTGTATTGAGAAGGTTTTCGTAAGAGTACGTGAGCTGAAATATTTAAAAAATTAATGTAAAAGTAGAGGAGTCATTATTTCACCAGTGGCGAATTTTGTTTTATCCCACAATGCTCAAATGACGAGAACAGTGGGAAAAGTGTGCACTTTTTTCACCCGTTGGATAACAGTACATTTCGAAACTAGTGAAATGATGATTTTTCAACAAATGTGAAGTTTTAATCCCAAAATGAGAACAGTGGAAAAAGAGTGCACATTTTCCACGCGTTGAATGAGTTATTGTAAATCATTAAAAATAAATGCCAATACTTTCGACAAATCAGAAGTCTGCAATTTTTTCACAGCAATCAGTATGAGCGTCGGTCCTTTATTCATGGCTACAACGTCTGGGTCACAGCTGTGATTCATGACGGATGGAGCTAAATAAATTCCCGAGCCAACAGTCTCATTGCCAGTGATGAGTCCGAAACAATTTATTTGAATTCTGCCATAAATTTCCAAAATTCCCTCTCGATTACTGTCTTTTTTCCAATGGATTACTTTGGGCCTCAGCTTTTGGATCATTTCATAAATTTCTTGGAACTGAGCCATTCTTTGAGCATCTTTTTTAATGTTCGTCTTATCTAAAATGAGTCGAAATGAGATATTGTACTTGTAGGTGAAAAATGCATACAGAAATATATGGTGAGTTATGCGAGTTACGACAAATCTTTACGAGACATCAAATCTTGGAAAGTGCGAGATTCGGATTTTGTATAATATCCTTTTTCGTCCGCTCCACCATGAGTGAGTTTATCTACGACTCGACCAATGAAAATGGCCATCTCTTCGCAAGCATCCGAACGGTCGAAATTGTGATCTTTGTACACAGCCAAATCTTTGCACTCTATTTTGTGGAGGTCCCACCGTTTTTTTTGGCATTCTTGGTTGCAATACTGTACTCGGTGGCATTTTGCGCATTTTTTTAATTGTCCCCTAAAAATGTTGATTGAATCAAATGTTGAACTTTTTTTCTGTAGTTTATGGTACTTTTGAAACATTACGGAACATACGTGTACAAAAAAAATTACCTTTTCAAACAGTGATCGCAAATTTGATCGCGGAATTCTTCATGGACTATATAAACGAACGGTTCGCCGGAATATGCAACTTCTCCCGGTTTTATTATTGCCATTTTTTTCCAAACCTGTTTTTATATAATTCACAGGCAAACTTATGTATTTTGTTTTTTGTTTTGGTCTTCTTCGTAACAGTCGCAGATCGAGATATATCGATCAGCGAGATCTATCGTTAACGGTCAAATATTCGATACTATCGATATTTTGAATACAACGAGGTTTACGATACTTTCCAAGGGGTGAAATATCGGTAAAATCTAATAAAATACTTAACAACGCGTTTCTATTAAACTTTATTGAATTTTCATCAAATTACATGTTATAATGTTATTCAATACTATTTATTTAAATCTGAACACAGTGCAGAACTCAGACTCCACAATATTCATAATCACGCCTTAAGATTGCTCAAAATCCACGGAATGAAATTATAAACTTTACTGTAAACCGCAGGAATACCTCCATATCCACACGAGCTGGGCCCATAAGACACAACGCCAAGACATTGCCATTTGAGCTCTTGGCTCTCCGTGTCAATCGCCATCATAGGCCCCCCAGAATCCCCGGTGCAGGAGTCTTTCATAGGCTCTCCCCCCGCGCAAAACTGCGAATCTATTAAATTCCTGTTCCAATATCGATAAACTATTGAACATCTGTCTTTCGCCACGAGAGGCACAGAAACTTTGAGTTTTACGTCTGAATTAAGCGCGAATTCGGTTTTTCCCCAGCCCGCAACAGTCATCCATTTCGGTAAATCTGGGGATTTGGGGAGGCAAATCGGGGAGATAAACTCTGTGAATTGCACGTCTTGAGATAGACGAATTAGAGCGACGTCGTTTGTTTTGCTGATGCGGTCGTAATTTTCATGGACGATGATTTCTTCGATCCCGGAAGTTACGGGTCGATCGGCGCATATCCGCTCATCTCCGTCTTCTATGCAGTCTATAGGGGTTCTCGTGTCGTATTCGCCGAGGACCACGCTGCTTAAGGTCCAGCTCGACGGAATTTTTTCGCTTTTGATACAGTGTGCTGCTGTTAGAATGTAGCGTTTGTTGATTAGGGATCCGCCGCATGCTTTGTATGTTCCGTTTCCTGGTAACAATTTTGAGTATGAGAATGGAAGCGTGCTTTTTAGGGTGATTCGTGTATGGTTGAAGTTAGAGTTCCTATAAATAGAGAGTTTGGTCATCCTGGCACGAATATTTGATTGGCTACCTCCAACTCTAGGGTCCAAAATGGCGGCTCCAATAGGAAGAAGCGATTGTATGTACGTGTCGAATGTATGTGCATGTACCGCCGCCATTTTGGACCCAGCGATGACATGTACACACTAACACATTCATAGATAGCCAAACTCTCTATTTATAGGAACTCTAGTTGAAGTATGGTTATAACGGTTAAAAAACTCGGGGTCTATTTTGTGTGACTCACAGAAAAATAATGTTTTAAGATGTGATCGGAAAATTTCCGATTATCGTGGAGTATTACGAATTTTGCAAATACTTTATTGGGAAAACTTCGAATCGTTTGCGGAATTTTGAAGATTTTTGAATTTCTTCGGCGATGTGAAATTTTGCAACATTTCACAAAAAATGAAAATTTGGGTGACTTGCAATTTTTCGGAATTTGGGATTCTTGGAGAATAACTGAAGTTCAAAATTAAGTAATATTTTACTAGAGAAGCTGAGTTTAATAATATTTAAAATATTCGAAATTTTTTCGATTCAAACACTTTTCAATCCAAATACTTTCGGGAAACGTTTGGGTATTGGCAAGGATCCGAA
This sequence comes from Platygaster equestris, assembly GCA_030522785.1. Lineage (NCBI taxonomy): Eukaryota > Metazoa > Arthropoda > Insecta > Hymenoptera > Platygastridae > Platygaster > Platygaster equestris. The sequence continues at coordinate 17,573 of JAPYZK010000561.1, forward strand.
AACTCTTAAAGTTTAGGATATATTAAAAATGTTTTCGATTTTGGAGAAAATTTGGTATATTTTTCGAATTTTTATGACATTCCTAAATTTTTTTCATTTTTGCTTCAACATTAAACACCTTGAAAATTATCAGATTTTCGATGAAATAATAATAAGAAATTTTTGAAATAATTTTCGAAAAATACAAAAAAAATATTCCCAAATTTACACGCTTTCCTGAAAAGTTGAAAATTTGCACGTTAAAAAAACGTCAAATTTTCTTAATATTTCAGAAGATCTTCAAATGTGCACAAACTTATCCATTTTTTCAAAAATCATAGAATTCAAGAAACCAAAAATTCGGAAAAAGTTTCGATGTTTCTAAATATTAAAAATTTTTCAAATATTTCACAAATTCCAAACTTTTTGCATTACTTTCAAAACAAAAATTCTGCAATTCCCAAATTTTAAGAATAAGTCGAAATTTTTCGAACATCGTAAAAAATCCAAAAAATTTGCCTCAATCTGTAAATTCTAAATGGAATGAATAAATTCGAAACCCGAATGAAATTCAGACGTTAGATCTGTATAACTCACTATCTGTGTATTGTAAAAGCGCAATCCATGGAAATTCTCCAGGATAAGTTTTCACTCCACCAAAGATTTTCTCTGTTGCCACATTTCTGCCACACTTCAAGGGCAGATAGGGTGATCGAGGGTCATCTTCCCCGGATTCGGCAGCAGGGCAGCAAAGTTTGGGCCCACCTCTCTCATCGTTGCCGCATTGAGAAAGTTTTAAATATTTCACGAGAATAGGTTCCTTTTTGAGTGAACGGACCAAGTCCGTCATGTCTGCCAAGGGTTGGCACTGTCGTAAAGGGACACAAATTCCTGGTTTTTTCAGAGGCGTCGTGCAGCTCAATTGACCTTGAACTGTCAAAAAACAGTAATTAGATTTGGATTTGTATTAAGATATTTTCTTCGATCGCGGGGTATTTTTGAAATGATTAAAATACGAAAATCATATTGCAGAAGCAACATATGTAGATACAATAGGAGTTGGGTTTTAAAATTATCGTTGGTGAAAATTACGAATGGAATACCAATTACAAATGAATCACGGATTCATTAATATCAAATACACGAACTTTAAAAAATTAGAGATGGGAAGTTACGCAACTGTCCTTTTCTCACTTACGACAGCAGTCGTTTGGTGAGAGAAAGAAAGCAATAGTAAGGCCCATCCCCGCCACAAATTCCTCTTTTGCGGACAGACCTTGCTACTAACGATCTCAAAAACTTCGTAACTCCACCATGATTTACGAGAAAATTATCCTTCGAAAAATTCTTCTACTCTAAAGAACTCGATAAAATGAAGAGAAATATAAAAATTCTTTGCAGATGAGACAAATTCATGACAAGAGTACACAAAAATTATATAATCCATCAAAATAATGAACTCACCAGGCGAAAGTACGGAAAACGCAAGTACCAAAAACACCAACATTTTCAGAACATTCAACGTCACCATTTTTTTGAAAAACATTCTTGAGAAAATTTCTCTGCATATGCGATCGACGGATACGGAGCAAAAATACGCGGAGGGATATGTTCACTCTTACACCGCCATATTTACTCTGACGACTTCTCGGGTTTTCCACATCTTAAATTCTAAACATTATATCTCCGCAATAATGTATTCGAAACATAATCAATCACCATCCCGCACTGATAACATGATTTCAATGTAAATCCCCTCAATGTAATGTATTCCATACTTCCAGAGTATATGTATATATCCATCAATTTTTTTCGAATCGTCTTATATTTCGAGATACAGAGTCGATTTGCATACGAAAAATCGCTTTGGGTTTTTACCGAAAGCGATTAGTTCTCAAAGTACGTAAATCGTTAGATTTGTTTTTACGGGAAGCTTAATAAAAAACGTATGAGGAACGAATAAGCTGATTTATGTGACTCCAAAATCTGGGTGCATTTTTTAGAATGCGCTCGCTTCATGCAAACTTTTGCACTATGTGCATGTTTTTTATGAGCATGCAGTTTAATTTATATAGTATTATAATTTATTATTTAATATATTAATTATATTAGTTAATTAATTAATTATATCAATTTATATAGTATTTATATAAATATTTATATAAAAGAAAATTCTGAGAAAATTAATAAATTCTGAGGAATATTTTATAAAATAATTCTGACAAAGTTGACAAAACCGAAGAAATCTTTGAATCGGCGCGACGCGAAAAAACTAAAAAATGATTTTTGGATAATCTTTTGCAATTAATTATTGTATTTCGATTTTATATCCATAATTTTTATTTAAATACGTAAAATTTATAGACAATTCAACAAAATTTTGTCAGTATTTCAGATTGCGAAGTTTGAGTTTTGAAATTTTTACAAATTTGCAAAAATTTGAATTAATGCAAATTTGAAAATATTGTAAAAATTTTCTGAATCAGAATTTATTGAATTATACTAAAAATTGGATAAAAACATTTTTTGTATTAAATTTAACATTCAAACGATTTGCTTTCTTAATAAATTTGAAAAACTTTCATTTCAAATCTCCAAAAATCGAATTCGTGAAATTCATACGTGAAGTATGAATTTCAAGAAGTATTAATTTATAGCTTCAATTAAGTACATAAAGTATAAATTCGGTCTATATCTCGTCTGAATTAAGTTCAACTCAAGTAAAAATTTTTGATAATGTTGAAATTATGTGTGAATTACGTCTAAATTGGCCTAGTTCATCCTCTCAGCAACAATTCAATGATTCTTCGAAAAATCATAATAATTCCCACTGAATCATTCCCACTCTCTCATTTACTTCATCGCATCATTGGGGTTTTTTTCAAATCCAAGATTATGACGTTACGAAACAAAAAAAAACTTCAAATTATGTCATTCCACATAAAAACTATGATTTCTGTTGTATATACCTCTGTACCTATCACTATTTTCACGATTCCTTTTTTTACAAGCCAAGAAAAAATATAATCGACAATAAAAATTGCCTTATTCTGATTCTCAAGTATCGACAAAAACAGGAAATAATGGATTATCGATAAAGATCGGAAATACAGAGCTTTGGCAATCTGTGGTAGGAGAGACTCGTCGACCCTGACTAAGTCACTCGTACCTGGGACTAATTATATGTGTATGTTTCATTTTCGCACTTGCCGGAGAAACGTCTTCGCGATACGAAGTGACACATAAATCGTGACAACTTTCACGATCTTGAAGGTTTTTTCTATTCGTGACTGGATCTGGTATCGCTAGAATTTTTTACTGCATTTTTTATCGGGAAGTCCAAATTCCGTCAGCAACATGTTTGTGTTTTCGGTATTCATGATGGTAACGATTTCTTTGGCGGGTGAGTGATCGCAGTTCAACGCGACAAGCAATTATGGAAGTGAATCAATGATTGAGAGAAAAATAATTTTGAGAATAAATTCAGTTGGAATGAGGGATTCATTAGATCAATATTTCGTGATGATATGGACGTTTATTTCGTGCTTTCTTGATATTAGTGATAGTTTAATTTATGCAAAAATTTAGTACATATTCAATATCGTCAGCAGTAGATTTTATTAAAATTAATCGCGAATTCATTAAGACGGTTTACTTAATAATAAAATTTTCGCAGTTCGTAAGGTTACAACTATAAATTTTCGAAGCCTATAATAATAATAGCTCTTAAATACGAAAAAAGTTAATTTTTCATAATAATGCTTTTTAATATTGGATTCGATCGCGTGATACGAAAAGAAAAATCGAATCGATAATAATGATTGTTTAGATTTCATTCTTGAATTGATTTTCGTGTTCTTGATTTCGTAATGCATGAAATCGGTTCTAGAAGTGGAATTCGATCATTTGAATAAAAGGAATATCTTCAATTCGAATCCTCCGAAGAACGTGTGTCCCATAATGATCGTTTCGATTTCATTCTTGAATTGATTTTCGTGTTCTTGATTTCGTAATGCATGAAATCGGTTCTAAAAGTGGAATTTGATCATTTGAATAAAAGGAATATCTTCAATTCGAATCCTCCGAAGAACGTGTGTCCCATTATATTATTTACACATAGATAAGGCAGCCAAAGCAGGTTAAATGAAATCACGAATGACGTCACAAGATAATATGAAATGAATCAATCATATCACGAGAAAACCGCATGGATCACTCATTCCCAAATTAAAAAAAACACGTCATTTCATGACTTATAAGTACGGAATACATATGTTCAACCCAAAATCTTTCGACTTATCCGACATTTTTCAACAGCAAACGCTCAATCTCAATCAAACTGCATCACTCCCACGAGAAAACCAGGCGACTGCATTTCCCTTCGAGAATGCAAACCATTATTGAACATGGTGGAACTGGTACTCAAATTACCGCAAGTCCACGATTTCCTAAAACGTTCCTATTGTGGCAGTGGCGCCGCGGGACCGAAAGTGTGTTGCAGTTTCGAAGAAAATATTTCAAGCAGTACAAAAAAAAATTTACCCCCCTACTCTGACCCCAGAAGACACCCTCTTCTGCCATGGGATTGTGGCAGAGATTTGTCCTTGAGAATTGTGGGTGGAGAACGAACTGCCCTGGATGAATTTCCATGGATGGCCTTGCTCGAGTATAGTACACGTATGGTTGAAACAATCAATCAGAAATTACGAAGATTTTATGAAAATTGGAAATTTGGGAGGAAATTTAATAAATTTGTGAAAATTGCTAGAATTTCTCACTAAGTGCAAAAAAGTCCGAAGATTTCCGAAAACTTCTAAACATCTTGAAAAATCTACAATTCGATACGTGCAAAAACATTCGAACTATTCAAAAATTTACTTTAAGAAAAGCACGAACTTTTCAAAATCATTCACTTCTTATGTCATAAAAAGTAGAATTAAAAAAAGGCTGTCCGAATGTACAAAAAATTATTAAGAACTTATTTAGAGTCGTTCTAATCGAAATTGCTTTGAAAATCAATTGTAATTAAACCAAAACGATGAAATCCATATTTTTTTAGAAACTGCGACAAAAACTGCCTGCGGTGGCGTACTAATAAGCAAACGTTACGTCTTAACCGCGGCACATTGCGCAAAAAGTCTAGAGTCCCAAGACGAATGGAAATTAAGCGGAGTTCGGCTAGGAGAGTACGACACGAATTCCACGAAAGATTGCATATCAGACGGAGACGGAGAATTCACGTGCTCCAACGACCCGGAAACCTTCGGAATAGAAGAAATCATCGTTCACGAGCAATTCGATTTAACCTCGAGACTTGTCCCCAACGACATAGCACTTATTCGTCTGAGCAGAAACGTGCGATTCAGTGATTTCATAAAACCTATATGTCTCCCTCGAAATGAAGATTTGCCGAAAAAGTTGACAGTTGCTGGTTGGGGTATGAATGCATTTTCCAGCTGTTCAATGAAAATAAAAATAAGTCTGTTTTCAATCGGCTCTAGATTGGGTGTAAATTGGGCAAGAAGTTGGGTTCGAATGCAGTCTCGATTAAATGCGAATTCAGAGGAAATTGAGCGTACTTGCATTAGATTTGGTTTATTTATGAATTAAGTCATTTGAATTGAATCAACGTTTATTTTTTGCAACCAAAACAGGGAAGACTGAAAGCGATGCTGATTCTAACCTCAAAAGAAAAATCGTGTTACCACTGATAGAAAAGGAAATCTGCTCATGGATTTTTTCGAAAGCGAGAAGAAATTTGACAGAAACTCAAATTTGCGCCGGTGGCGAAAAAGGGAAGAATTCTTGCAGGGGAGATTCTGGAGGGCCTTTGATGTCTGTGGACGTTGATGCGCAATTAGGAATCGGAAAATGGCAAACTGTGGGAATCGTTTCGTATGGGACGACTTCCTGTGGGAAACAAGGATGGCCCGGGATTTATACGAAAGTTTATGATTACGTACCTTGGATCTTGAGCAAACTTCGAGTGTAATAAAACGCATATAAATAAAATAAGAAAATACAGTTGATGAAAATTTTTCGAACAGGAAGATGAATAAAATGTAATTATATTATGAAGAATTTACCTACAAATACATAAAATAATATTATTTTGATCGAATTCGGATGTAACTGTTTGGTGGTAATGAATTCTGGCCTCAAACGCAGTTTGAAAGGCAACACATGGTTACGTCAATTGGTTTTTTGGGATGCGATAATAGATATGGTGGTCCCGACTTCGAAATGAGAAGAGAAACCGGAAAAAAGTGACTAATAAACCTTGGAAAACATCAGAGGTGGGAAACACTACTGTCCTGTCTCTCTCACGAAACGACTGCTCTCGTGAGAGAGAAAAGGACACTTGCGTTTCCCATCCCTAGAAAACGTCGAATTTGAGTATAAGAGCAACGTTCCGTTTCTAGACTTTCATTTTCGTTTTGAGTGGCTTCGAGTTCGGATCTAAAATGAAGTTTAGTTTTGTAGGGATAACATTCCTTGTGCTAGCGGCGTTTTCGATATGTGAGTTGAGACACAGTGAATTCTTGATTTTTGTCAGATCGAAGATTGGCACAAACTTTTGTGTATCATGATTGGATAACGCGGTTGATTATTAAGATTTTCGATGAGATATGGTTCTCTCAACAAAAAAGTGAAAAATATCATGCTTTTTTGACGAAAATGCTGTGATTGTGATATGCTTCTTCCTTAATTGATGGGAATGCTCAAAATGTGCATAATTTTTGGGATTTATAAAATTCTGAGGATTTTCGGAATTGAAAAAATCATCAAAATTTTCTAAATTCTGATGATCTCTAAAAATCGCAAATTTCGATTGTTTTGTTAAGTCTGAGAATTTTGGGAATTTTTCAAATCTAATGAAATTTCCGAGATTATTGAAATGAAATTTAAAAATTCAGTGTATTTCCAAGATTCGGAAGTTATGGAAATTTGTGTTATTCATCAAAATTGTTTGATATCTGAAATTTTTTAAATTCTTCAACTTGTTACAGAATATTGAAAATTATTGATGTTTTCGAAATTACCGAAATTTTCAGAATGTCGAAATGTATAAATTTTCTAAATTTGTATATATTCACAGATTTTTCTGAATTTTCGGAATTTTCTCAATATTTATAACTTTTAGAATCCTCAGAACTCGCGTGATTTTTGGAATCTCCAAAATTCTAAGGATCTACGAAATTTCCATTGAAATTCTTTTAATTTTCAAAATTTTTAGAATCAGAGTTGCGGAAATTTTCAGAACGTCGAAATCTCTAAATTTTCCAAATTTGTATATATTCACAGATTTTTCTGAATTTTCGGAATTTCCTCAATATTTATAACTTTTAGAATCCTCAAAACTCGCGTGGTTTTTGAAATTTACAAAATTCTAAGGATCTTCGAAATTTCCATTAAAATTCTTTTAATTTTCAAAATTTTCAGAGTCGGAGTTGCGGAAATTTTCAGAACGTCGAAATCTCTAGATTTTTCAAATTTGTATATATTCACAGATTTTTCTGAATTTTCGGAATTGCCTCAATATTTATAACTTTTAGAATCCTTAAAACTTGCGTGATTTTTGAAATTTCCATTAAAATTCTTTCAATTTTCAAAATTTTTAGAATCAGAGTTGCAGAAATTTTCAGAACGTCGAAATCTCTAAATTTT
>JAPYZK010000562.1:0-36830 GCA_030522785.1 Platygaster equestris
CTTTGCTACGTACTTTAGGAAGTGAAAAACTAATTATCCCTTTCGTTGCTTTGATTTTCATCGGGATCGATTATGACTCTATTCGACACTTTTGTGAATTTCGATATATGTCGAGTCGCTCGTCCGCCATCTTGTTTCCATTATCCGTGCGTAAACGTTTGCTAAACTGAGCGTGAGTGAGTAAATAGCTGTAGGTCGTTAAGATGAGCGTGGGCGAACAGCTTATTCGCCCACCAGTGGGCGAGCGAGTTCATCACTCGCATGCCATTCATCAACAATCAGGTAATCCATTATTCCATCCACTCTCAGCAGGGCCACGAAATTCTTAACTTTCTTTAAAATTTCTTTCTTCTTTAAAATTAAATTCGAAATTGGAACTTTAAAATTTGGACTCTAAACTCCAATCTTCACGTTTTAATTTGAAACCCCAAACTTTGTATTTAAACTGTAAACTCAGAACCTAAACATCCAACATCAGATTTGAACTTTGAACTTTAATCTTCTAATTCAAATTCTAAAGTTGAATTTCAACCTCAAACATCAAATTATAGAACTTCAGACATAAAACTTCGACTTTGAACTAAAAACTTTTATTCTAAACTCCAGATTCCTCATTTAAACATCAAATTTCGAATCCAAACTTCAAACTTTGAGTACAAACTTCACGTTTGAACTTGAACTTCCAAATATGAACTCCGAATTCGAACCTTAAGCTCTAAACTTTGAATTTAAACTGTAAACTTCCAATATGAACTTGAAATATCAACTGTGAACGTGTTGAACTTCATATTTCAAATTCGAACTTTGAATTTTGAATTTTAACGTCTAAATACTATTCTAAACTCTGAATTCCCAATTTAAACTTTGAATTTGAACTGTCAACTCCAAATTGCGGATTACATCTAAACTTAGAACTTCTAACTTCAAATTCAAACCTCAAACTTCAAATTTGCACTCTGTACTTCGAATTTTAAACCTACGTTTTAAAGTTCTTACGACTATTCTAAACCACAAATTTACAATCATAAGAACTTCAAAATTAAAAACTGGAAACTTTTATTCTGAACTCCAGATTCCTCACTTGAACATCCAATTTCGAATCCAAACTTCAAACTTTGAGTATAAACTTCACGTTTGAACTTGAACCTCCAAATATGAACTCTAAACTCGAACCTTAACCTCCAAACTTTACATTTAAATTCGAAACTCTAGACTTTGAATCTGAACTGTAAACTTCCAATATGAACTTAATTTATCAACTGTGAACGTGTTGAACTTCATATTTCAAATTCGAACTTTGAACTTTGAATTTCGAGTTCTAAATACTCTTCTAAACTCTGAATTCCCAATTCAAACTTTTAATTTAAACTGCCAACTCCAAATTGCGACATCAATTCCAAACTTGTAACTTCTAACTTCAAATTCAAACCTCAAACTTCAAATTTGTACTTTGTACTCCGAATTTCGAACTTAAGTTTTAAAGTTCTCACTACTATTCCGAACCACAAATTTCCAATCATTAGTACTTCAAAATTAAAATGTGGACTCCACTGAACTTCCAGTGGAAGGGGTTGGACCCCCCAAAACCCCCCCAATGCATACACCACTTCTGAAAATTGAGGGTTAACCCTTAAGTTGAGTGGAATTTCCGTAAGGAAGGAACCTCCAGGAATGAGAAAAGAAGCTCCTGGTCGAGTTCCGGAACTTCTCTCGAATTCTGTGTACTTTCATTTCTGATTCTGACGCCGGAAGAAAGATTTCCGGCATAACCGTTGCTTTGTACTTTCCGACAAAGGCGGAGGAAGCTCATGGAGCCGAGGGGGTCGAAGCAGCCGAAAGCGCGGGGGTGGCGGCGCAAACCTCCTGGGTTACGGCGTCGTTTCCGCCAGCTACCCTTCCGGACTGCAAGAAGTCGCCCCCGAGCTGCGTGAGGTAGTTAACATTCTTGGTAAGCGAAACAAGATCGGGACTCTGAGCGGCATCAAACCGCTGCCGGGGGCGTCGGATGACAACGAATCCGGGGAGAGCGACGAGGAGTTCGCGTCAAAGCTCCGGGGGCCTCCGAAGCCGCTCTACAGGAGAGTCATAAGCTACGTGCGACAGGCCTGGACAGGAGTCAAATTCGCTCTAGGTACAAACTCGATGAGCATCTAACTTTGATAGAACGTAACTGTCGCGGCTTTCGGTGTCAGACCTTGACTAATGTCTGCTTTCCGATCCTCAGCTGACATGATGTGTGACCTAGGTATATCGCATCGCATCGTGAAAAGCTTTTTTTCGTCTTACAGTTAACGAATTTGCAAATGTGTCGTATTTTTTATTCTCGATTTTAGTGCACTGGGGACATTTTGTACTTCTTCGTTGATGACATGAGAATGATGCAAAAATGCAGTGTTCACTCTCGTAGGGCAAGACACTTTTTCTGTTTTTCGTTCTCTTGATTGATTGATTAATGCGATTAGTGGCGGATTTAGAATGTAATCCTAGGGGGGAGGGGGGGGGGGGCTTTGGTTTCTCAACTAAGTTTTAAAAAAAAGCGAATAACGATTATTCATTAGTATAATATGAGTAAGGCTTCATTTACAGTTTGAGACTCACTTTACAATTCAGAGGTATAGAGAGTTTTTGTTATGTTGAAATTAAAATTTATCAGTTTGGCTTCAATTAATTGATTGATTTGATTAAATCTAATACAAGAATAAAATTTTCAAGAATTTACAATTTTCGAAAATTTGGAAGAATTCGGGATGTTGACAAATGCGGAAAATTTCGGAAAGTTTGAAAATCTAAGTTCGGGAAATCCGGATATTTGAAAAATTTGGCATTTGGGAAATTTGGATATATTGAAAATTTTCAACATTTTGAAAATTTGAAAACTTAGATGAATTCGGAATTTTAAAAAACGTAGGAAATTTTAAAAATTTCGAAAAGATTGAAAATTTTCGAAGTTCGGGAAATGCGACAATTTTAAAGATTTGGAAATTTCAAAATGTTCACAAATGTTTGAAAATTCGAAAATTTTGAAAATTTCCGAAATTTAGAGGAATTCGAAATTGAAAAAAAATGGGGAGAATTCTCAAAATTCCGAAAAATTCGGAAATTTTGTACGCTTGGGAATTTTGACAATCTCCAAAATTTGGAAATTCAAAAATTTTAGAAATATAAACATATTTGGATATGTTTGAGAATATACGAAAATTTTTGGAATTCACAAAATTAAAAAAATATATTCCAAAAAACATGTTTTTTGAAGGATTTTTAAAGTTTTAAACATTTTAAAAGTTTGCATAAAAATTTTGCAGTTTCGAAGTTTATAAGTCTGAAAATATGAAACAATATTTTTAAATTGAGATGAACTGCGGAAATTCTGAAAACAGAATTTCCTATTTTTTAAAGTGTAAAATTTTATAGTTTGATATCATTTATGTGTATATTTTATGTGTATTTTTTATGTGTATATGTATACATTTATGTATGTATTTATTTTAGTATTTCAGTTGATGGATTCCAGTTTTGCAATGTATTAACTAATCGATTTTTCAATTTTTGTGTATTGTTATCATATTTGAAAAAAGAAGAAGGTTTGAAAAATTACACTTTCGAATTTCAGAATCTCTACCTATAATCCAGAATCTCCGAAATTCCAAGTTTTTGATTTTAGACTATCAATTTCTGAAATTTTATGACCCAGAGAATTTAAGTGATTTTGTTCGAAAAATTCAGAAGATGAGAACTTCAAAATAACTTGCTAAGAAAGAGAAATTTCGCTCCAATTTCAAAAATTTTAAGATAAAATACATTTGAAGTTGGAAAACTTTTCAATATGTTTTCGAAGATTAGAAAATTCGGTAAAAATTAATATTCAAAATTATATCGTAATTTCGACGATCCATATTCCCGAAAATTCTAGATTTAAATGTTTGAATCTTCAAATCCAAACATTTCAAGATTGAACAAACTGAAAATTTTGCAACTTTGAAACACTTTCTTGAAAACAGTGGAATATTGAATAATTTAAAATACGTTATTTCGAAAATTCCAAATCCCCAAAATTTCACTTTACAGTGAAATGTAAGAATTTCAATTTTGGGAGTTTTTTTGGGGGGGGGGGGGCTATGGGGGCTGAAGCCCCCCCCCCCCCCGGATCCACCACTGCAAAGAGACAGAGATTAGATGAGAATTTGGTAACGATTGTGTATATCAAGGATTTGGAGAATGGACTGGCAAAAAATACTATCAAGACAAAATTGTCCACTTTCTATACTGAAAACGTTGCATTACAAGAGGGAGCACTGTAGCCACTTTTCTCCGAACGAAGTTTTTTGGGAAAAACTTCTAAAATAGATGTATCGTCAGCTTACGATGTTTTCAAATGGTACTGATGATTACACTGGCACTTTTTTCAACCTAGAAGTCATGGCATTTTCCTATGACTCTGAGGAAAATTTTATTACAAACATTTGAATTTAAGTCAGATCTGGGTCACGTCGAATTTATTGCAACCAATCAAACTTTTTTTCTTTCCATAGAATTGATTCAGTAGATGATATTCAGTAGAATTCAGCTTGTAATTAATCCATGCGCTTTTATTACTCGCCGAAAATCACTACTAGTTACCATCTGGCCTGAAATTCACCTTTACTCCGAAATTTTTGCATACCAAATAATATTCAAATCATTCTAAGGAAGTCACGTCTATAACAGGGAATGTCAAAATTTTCATTTTTAAAGTCTCAGGTTTAAAAAACTGAGCTTGGACATTTTTACGTCTAAAATTGATACTAAAAATTCCTGAAATTCCGTACTTCCGTATTATTTCAAAAATATCTTTGCAACGAACGGAAAGTGATGGCCATTACCGAATTCGACGGGCCGAAGATACCTAAGGGACGTCTTGTTCAACCTGCTGCACCAAAATAGCTTTGGACAGATGTAATGGACAATTCTGCAGTATCGATTGTTTTCCTTATCCAATTCACTTGTTGAAATATCTATACATTCAATTGACTGCTGTCATTTGCAAGCCCAGATATTTAATTGGAAGTACACCGATAACAGAACGGATAAAGTAATCAATAACTCGTTAAATATCCTGAATTCCATATCGTACGGCATTCCGGGAAAATACTTATGCCTTTCTACCTCTAAGTATCATAAAAATGAATAAAAATGGAGCTGCAGTGTACAAAAAGGCGATTTTTTACGAAAAATTGTTTTTAAAAGCCGTAATCCGAAAATATACCGACATGTATATTCATATTACCGATATTCATATATTCAAATATACCGATATTATATATTCATTTCCATTGATCTTACACGTATTTGGCTTGCGGAGTTTTTTGGGGATAGGAAATTTTGAGGGGAGTGTGTCAATCGATTGCGAAAAATGTCTGAAAAAGGGCCCCCCTCCCCCCAATATATAACAGTAATTCATTATTTTCAGATATTAATTACATGGATGAATTCAACACCAGAATAAATAATTCCTGTGGGCGTCCATACACCATTTATATAATACCGTACATTACTTTATCGAACTATTTATTTATTGACAAAAAACTTGTCCCCTCCCATTAATATATCCATTCCCAGTGACATGGATATAATTCGCAATATACTGATAAAATCGTCATTCAGTAGAATCATTCTTCGATGACCTTTCGCCAAATAAATGACATCTTGAATTCAACCTAGTTTCAAATCATTTAATTGAATATTGCTTTTTTCCAAAATATATTTCATAAATTACTTTTGTTTTGTGATTGCGTTTTCTTGAAGCACATTATTTTTGGTAATTTTATCTCTTGAAGCCTGCATTTTTGAATGGATAGAAAAGCGACATTTCTGTCGTTCGGGTGGGTGAATATCGCTCTTAAATATTTCAGATACGGAATACGAGGAGGAGCAAGTGCCAAGATATAGACCGGACTCGATTGCAAGCCTTTGCAGGGTGACGCGATTTACGGAAGCTGAACTGAAAAAGATTTACCGTGGCTTCAAATCGCAATGTCCTACTGGGGTCGTTCGTGAAGAAACTTTCAAGTGCATCTACTCGCAATTTTTTCCACAAGGAGGTATTTTATCGCCATTTTTTGTAACTTTCCGGACTACTTTCGAAAATGAAGGCTGTCCAATCCTTACTGTCAATGCCATAGATTTCAAGCATCAAAGGGGAATTTTTGTTACAGCTAACACGAGCCAATACGCGCATTACGTCTTTAATACTCTGGACCAAGATCGGAGTGGAATTTTGAGCTTTGAGGTAAATTTTGATATGAAACAGTAGAGTAAAATTTTGGTATGAAGTAAAAAAAACCAGAATCGAGTATCTCTCGTCTGAATTTCGTTCCAGAAATATTCTTTGGATATTTTTTTTACCCTGGCAGCATTGAAAAAATGGTAGAAAACCAATGATTGGTTTTCACGGTTTTTTGCAGTCTTTTGACAAATCGAGCTTGAAGAAACCGAGCAAAGCAAAAAATTGGATTTCCGGTGCATAGCTCTTAAAACGATCGGAAAAAGTGTGAATAATGCACTTTTATTGATGTAATTAATAAAAACGAAATGTCGGAATGTGACACTGGGAAAAACGCTGAAATTCCGTTTTTGTAGGTCGAATTTGGGGCATGCATAAAATTATTATTGACTTTCTAAAATTCTACACGTTTTGTGGATTTTCGACAATTTGTAATTTTCCGAAATGTCTACATTTTTCGAAATTTCACAATTTTCCAATTTTTCCAATTTTTTAATATTTCTACATTCTCTGACATTTTTCAGAATGTTCGAAATGAAGAAATCTCCAGGAATTCCAAAATTTTTCGTATTCTTCCGAAGATCTTGAGAATTTTTCGAAATGTTCGACGTTTCGTAAATTTTCGAAAATTTTGAATTTTTCGAAATGTCTAAATTTTTCGAAATATTCACAATTTTCCGATTTTTCCAATATCTTAATATTTCTACATTCTTTGACATTTTTCAGAATTTTTGAAATCAAGAAATCTTCCGGAATTCAGAAATTTTTCGTATTCTTCCGAAGAACTTGAAAATTTTTCGGAATGTTCAACGTGTCGTAAATTTTCGAAATTTATGAATTTACGAATTTGAATTTTCCAAAACGTCTAAATTCTACGAAATGTTCATAATTTTCGATTTTCTCCAATGTTCTAATATTTTCAAATTCTTTAAAAATTTTCAAAATTTTAGAAATTAACGAGATTCCAAAATGTTCAAATTTTTCGAAAGATCTTATAAATTACCGTTATGTTCAACAATTCGTAAATTTTTGAAATTTCCACAATATCCCCCTAGTGATTGTAGTTTTTATAAAAGCAGGCAAAATTTTTATAAAATCAGTGAATTATTTATGAAAATTGGTTTTTTTATAAGCGATTTTATAAAAGTTATATAAAATTTTCGATTGTTATGAAGTGGTTTTATAAAAACTTTATGAAAAAAATTTTTTTTATAAAATCTGTCGAAATTTTCATACAATTCATCTGTTTACTTAAGAAAACAATTGAAAGCTCCAAATTTTCTTATCAATTCTTCATTTTTATACAAATTTCGCGATTTTTATACAAAGTTTTATATTTTCATAAAAAAAACTTTCCTGATACAAGAAATTTCTCTTATAGTAATATTTGGTACGTTTTTATTACACAAGGGAATAGTAAATCATGTTCGTAACGTTTTTTAGCAATTATAAAACGTAAAAACATATGATTTCATATGATTTGAAAATTCTTCAACTCAAATTGAAAATAAGCATCCAAATTGGCATAGATTTGATGGACAAGAAATTTGACTATCGGATTTCTGATGCAAATGTCGTATATTCAAATCCCGCGGCCTTCAAAAAATTTTTAAATTTCTCTCGAAACGAAATTTGAGCTAGAGCCTCATAAACTGACAAAAAATAGTATATACTACGCAAAAATGATCCAAAAAACGTTAGGAAAATTTCTGCATATTTTTAAAAATGTTGAAAAAAATTTTTTCTAAAAACATTTTTCCTATAAAACTTCCATAAAACCACTTTATAAAAAATGCAAATTTTATAAAACTTCTCTAAAACCGACCTTAGACCTTATAAAAATTGTTATAAAAATTTTTCATACAGTTTTTATAAAAACCAGAATCACTAGGGCCAATACTTTCAAAACCCTCAACGTTTCCGAATTCTCTAAACACTCGAATATTTAATCCTTTCCGAGATCGGTTTTCCAACAAAACCGATGAAAACCGCAAAAAAGCAATCATCGGTTTTCCACAGTCTTTCCGATACCGCCAGGAAATTTTTCTTTTCGTCAGCTCTCACTGAATTATCCGCTTTAATGCCCATTCCGCCTCCTCTTTACACGCGCAGGATTTCGTTACCGCGCTCAGTATACTGTCGCGCGGTTCAGTCGATGAAAAATTGCGCTGGACATTCTCGCTGTACGATATAAATGGGGACGGCTGTATTACACGGGAAGAGATGACTGACATCGTCACAGCAGTGTACGAGCTCATGGGTAAATTTTCCGATCCGGCTCTCAATCGCGATGGCATCCAAAAGCGAGTCAATCGAATTTTTCAAGTGAGTCATTTTCGTATGCAAATCTGCTCAATAGTATCGTTCGTTTCCTGCACTCTCGAGGTCCATTCGCAAATACTATCGCCGAATGTAACGAAATCAAGCGATTCTATCGACTGAACCGAAGTTACCCCCCCCCCCCCCCACCCCTTCACCCATCCATCCTCACTTCCTCTCTGACGCACGGTACTTTTGGAATAGTCCAACAGCAGATTTTGGAATCAATCATGTTTATGGATGCCTTTTTTATAGAATGAAAATGAATTAGTTTTTGAAGTTAAAAAGTTTCGAAACTTCTTAAGCTTTGGAGAATTTTTTGATTCTGAATATTTAATAAATCGTGAAGTTTTAGAAGTTTGGGAAATTTCTGTATTTCAAGGTTTTTGATAATTTTGACCTTCTGCAAAATTTTGAAATTCAAAAATTGTTGAGTTAGAATAGTCCAAGAGCCCACCGCAGATTTTGGAATCGATCATGTTTATGGATGCATTTTTTCTAAAATAAAAATGAATGGGTTTTTGAAGTTAAGAAGTTTCGAAACTTCTTAAGCTTTGGAGAATTTTTTGATTCTGAATATTTAATGAATCGTGAAGTTTTGGAAGTTTCGAAAATTTCCGAATTTCAAGGTTTTTAATAATTTTGACGTTTTGCAAAATTTCGGAGTTCAAAAGTTGTTGAGTTTTAAAAAGTGTTCGAGTTTGAGAAATTTCGAAAGTTTTGAAGTTTGAAAAAAAATCTGAAGTTCAAAACTTAGAAGTTTAGACACTTTTGACGAATTCTGAAACTTTTTCGGATTTTAGACATTTGAAGTCACGAAGTTTTGAAACTTTTAAAGGTTTGGAAGATTCGAAGATTCTGAAATTTCGAAGAATCTTGAAGTTTTGGAAATTTTGGAAGATTTTGAATTTCGAGTTTTTCAAAAATATCGAAGAATTTCGAAGTTAAAACGTTTCTGGGGTACATTTCCCCTAGTGATTCTAGTTTTTATAAAAGCCCTATAA
Organism: Platygaster equestris; assembly: GCA_030522785.1. NCBI lineage: Eukaryota > Metazoa > Arthropoda > Insecta > Hymenoptera > Platygastridae > Platygaster > Platygaster equestris. The sequence goes on from JAPYZK010000562.1 coordinate 9,583, forward strand.
AAAATTTGTATAAAAATTTGTATGAGGTCGGTTTTATGAGAGTTTTGGAAAATTTGCATTTTTCATAAAATGGTTTTATAAAAGTTACATAGAAAACTTTTTTTTTAACATTTTAAAAATATGCAAAAAATTGTCTAACCTTTTTGGGACCATTTTGTTAATGTATACACTATTTTTCATCGGTTGATAACGATCGAAAATTTTATATAATTTTTATAAAATCGACCTCATAAAAAAACGAATTCTTATAAATGATTCACTGATTGTATACAAATTTTGCCTGTTTTTATAAGAACTAGAATCACTAGGGTAAAAATATGAAACTTTAAAAAAAAATCGCGCAGTTTTTATGAAAATGAAGGTTTTATAAGAAAATTCGGAAGCTTTCAATTGTTTTTAAAATATAAAAAAACAGATGAACTGTATGAAAATTTTGACAGATTTTACAAAAAAAATATTTTTTATAAAGTTTTTATAAAATCACTTTATAAAAATCAAAAATTATCAAAAAATTGTATAAAATCGACCTCATAAAAAAAACAAATTTTTCTGAATAATTCACTGATAGTATAAAAATGTTGCCTGTTTTTATAAAAACGACGATCACTCGGGTTCATTAAACATAAGCAAAAGCCGATACTCTCGTAGAAAATGGACGGTAACAAAGACGGAGTGGTAACACTCGGCGAATTCCTGGAGGCTTGTCGTGCCGATCCAGACATATCCACGAGCATGGCATCCCTCAATACGGCTTTCTGACACTCGGTGCTTTCGCGTAATAACAGCACCCAGTGGACCTGAAGGGCCTAAATTCGCGCCGGGAGGAACAATTAACAGGGAAGACACCTGCTCAACGATTTTTTCGCCTTTTGGGGACAGGAGATCCAGCTATTTTTATGTTAACACGACACTTTTGCGAACTTGTACTTCCGAGTCCGAGGTAAAGGTCGATGGGAACCAATAGAATTTAATGGGCCAAATGCGTTGACGTAATGTATTTTTTGTACTACGATGGCCAACCGACAAACTTTTATCCACATCTTGTTTCAATGCGAGAATTTTAACGTCAAACAAAATTCACGATTTTTTATATAAAGTAGAAAAGGCCTAAGCCTACATAAATGGAAAATTCATCGTACATCGTGATAATATAACGAATCGCTGTTACTTCCGAAATCGTGGGAGTTGGTGTTGAGTGAAGAAAATTTTTATTTTCACGAGAGAGTAGTTATTTTGCATATATATACAAGTTTGAGAAAAGCTTTCCGCGAATTATTGCATGCATTGCAAAAAGTTTGGAGGGAAAGAAGGAACTCGAGTTATTTGTACATAGAAAAGTTACGATGTATTGATGTTTAAATCGTGGGATTATTTTTGCCGTAAATGAGTAGAATCGACAGAACATACTATAATTATCGGATGACCATACTTATGCGAGCTTTGAAGATTTCCTACTGCTTTTGTTTTCACTAAATAAAGTTACGATTATTTTTGTGAGGCTTGCTTTCAATCAACGTTTTCACTATCAATTTTCAATGGAAAAAGACAGGCCCGTGCGCAGGATTTGCTGAAGGGAGGGGTTTTGGCTTTGTTTTTTATTCGAAATTTGATTTCCAGCATTTTTCATTTCAGTTATTGAAAAATTCTGTCATTTCGTGATTTTCGTTTTCGGATTTCATGCTTTTTGAACTTTTGAACTCAAAGATGTAGAAATTTTGGGGCTTTCGGAAATTTTTACAACATTTTTGGAGATTGTGATGATGTGTAATTATGGAATTGGAGATTGTGGATGTTTTTTTTTTCTATTTTCTCAAACGTCTACATGGAGTTTTTTCCGAGATTTTCGATTTTATTTATTTTGAAAATTTGCAATCGTGAAATTTTAGATTGTTCATTTTTGAGTCTTTTATTTTTGGAAATTTTGGAGATAGAATTGCAAGTTTCTTAGTAATTTCCGAGTTTTTTGGGCTTCGATAAAATTCTGAATCATGCAGATTCTTTAGCAAGCGAAATCATGGAAGTTAGAGATGTGCAATTTTGAAATTTTTCATGCTTTTGGAATTTTCGAATGAGAGTATTGAGAATTTTTCCAGTTATTCCGAAATCCCGGAAAATTTATTCCGAAATCCCGGAAAATTTTCAGAAATTTTTTCAGTTTACTGTAGACCGTTGAATTTTTCAGTTTTTCGAATGAAAATTTTGATTTAATGTATTTTGAACATCTGAAAACATATGATTCGTAAATGTTCGATTTTGTTTCACAGATTTTCAAAAGGGTTCATCAGTTACGGAAGTTAAAGATGAGAAATTCTGAAATTTCGTCTGCTTTTGGAATTTTATAATGAGAGTGTTGAGAATTTTGTCAATTATTTCGAAATTCCGAAGTTTTTCCAGGGATTTTTCCAATATACTAAAGACTGTTCAATTTCTGAGTTTTTGAAATGAAAACTTCGATCAAATGTATTTTGAAAATTTGCAGTCATGAAATTTCAGATCGTTTAATTTTGTGTCTTTTATTTTCGGAAATGTCGGAGATCAAACTTCGAGTCTTTTAAGAATTTCAGAGTTCTATGGGATTTAAGAGAATTTCTGAAATGAAAAGCAGAAAATCTATTTCTGCCAATGGGCGGGGTTCGAACCCCCAACCCCCCCCCCCTTCCGCACGCCCCTGGTGATAAAAAAATTATTTATCGTAAAAAAATCTTCATTCGCTTGCGAAATAACTTACGCGTCGTCGATTAAGTATATATTTTAGTGTATGGAAGAAGTTTTCTAGTTTCATATTTTTCGATACAACAAAAATGGTAATAAACGAAAAATTTCCAATGTTCATTCATCACTACGCGATTGATGAGATAAGAAGGATTCAGTACAAAATTTACTTTAGATATTTTCATTTCCGGAAAAAGGTTCTGCTTATTCACGGAATGTAACAACATCGAGTGTTAGAAAAATTATAGCGAACAATTTATTTTTCGACGTATATAGAAAAAGCTACGCCAAAATAAATCTCAAATCCATGTCAAACATTGAAAAGACAAGGGCGAGATTTTTGCAGTGTAGTTGTAAATATTGTGCTGCTGAAGAGAATGTCCCCTCCTGATCCAGTAACTTTATCCAAAATGATGCCAAAGAAAAAAAAAAAATTGGCAACAGCGTAATTCTTTTTGGATTCGATTTGGAGGTCCAAGAGGAGCTAAAATTCGAAAATTAGTCACCCTACCCCCATTGGAAATTCTGCCATCTTGGATTCAAGGGGTGAATTTTACTATTTTGAATATAACTCTCTTCCTCGACTTTTTTCGAAAAAAAGTTATGAGTACAAAGTTGTCGAGAAAAAAATTCTCTACAGAAATGGTCCTATGACAATTTTCATTTAGTGCATAATTATTGCAGTTATAAACAAATTAATCGTAAAAAATGTTTTCACCCTTTTTCAATCGTTTTGGGGTATTTCCATGATCATTATAAACAGAGAATGTTCATGTTCCGTAATTCGTTGCAAAACTGCATAACTGCATTTGTTATGAACAAATTATTACAACAACAAATTTTTTCCCACGATTCTTGGTTTAAACAAATTATGGAATTTTAAGAATATTTTACTACAGGGGAATTCACTTTAAAAAAAAACGCGCCAAAGGCTCTACCTCGAAGGTGGTATGGAAATGAGTTATTAGTTGATTATTATTATTAATGAATTATAATTTAAAATAAATATTATCCATTTATTAATAAGTTATTAGTTGATTGAGTTATTGAGTTATTAGAAATGAGTTATAGTCGCGATTAATGACTACCATATGTTGATGATAATGATTTATTCATTCTTAAATCGTGGAAAAAAAAACTGGAGCTAAATTACTCGATCATTTAAAAATCGTTAAAAAGTTTACGAGAAGAAAAAATTTTCTGTTGCAGTAATTTGTTTATAACAAATACAATTATGCAGTTTCGCAACAAATTACGAAACATGAACATTCTCTGTTTAGAATGATCATGGAAATACCCCAAAACGATTGAAAAAGGATAAAAACATTGTTTACATTTAATTTGTTTATAACTGCAATAATTATGCACTAAATAAAAATTGTCATAGGACCATTTTTGTAGAGAATTTCTTTCTCGACAACTTTGTACTCATAACTTTTTTTCGAAAAATGACGAGGAAGAGAGTTATATTCAAAACAATGAAACTCGCCCCTTCAATCCAAGATGGCAGAATTCCCAATGGGGGTGGGGTGACTAATTTTCAGATTTAAGCTCCTCTGGGACCCCAAAAAGAATGGCGCTGTTGCCAATTTTTTTTTGTCTATTCCTAAAGTTACTGGATCATCCATATTTTATTCGATTGACATAATTTCAAAGCTCAAAAACACGAGTAGCCTAGTCACAAAATACAATAGGGAAAACAGCAAAGTTCATACAAAATCGCCTGATTGTAACAGTACATAATCCTGAAAAAGACAAGTAATTGAGAAACGAAATCTATTTAGTTACGAACGGTGTAGACGGTAATTTGTACACCACAAAGAGAGAAAGCTTTTATTTTGAAAAAGGAAAGCTACGTATTTTTATTAAGAAGCACCTGAACCCGTAACGAGGTAAACACGTATTTTTCATACTTCTTTATTATATCTACCTCGTGAAAAATTGCTATTTACTACTATCTTGGTATTTACACGTAATTCGATCAATCGAAGATGAGAAAACCCTTAGAGACGCTGTTTTATTCTTATTCTGACGCTTTTATTTTTCCAATAATGGGAAAAAAGGTAATTTTTCCTTTCGACTCGATACTATTTCACGTTCGCCAGAAAACTTGATTATTCACATGCATAAAACAGTTTCAATAACTCTCCAAACAAGAATTTACACATATTTTGCGGGGTGTGAATCGTCTCCTCAGCTTTCTAAAATTGATTTCTTTTCGTTTCTATACCTAATGTAATACATTATGTGAATATATTTACACGTTATTGGAAAAAAAATTAGAAATAGAAAATTTATTTCTAGCAAACTAATCTGATCCTGAGTAAATTACAAAAAAAATTGAGGTTTTTGGCAACAAAAATTGTCTTTCACATTACGAGACGCGCTCCGAGAATTCAATAAGGAAATTTGACTTAGAAAACAAATTTTCGGCCACTCTACTCAGAACAATGATAATCTCAAATCAATATCAATGATAACCCTTTTTTCAATGATTACTTTTCTGGAAGCGCGTCACGTATGAACTCTCTAGTGAAACATTAAGTATTGACTGGGACAGTCATAAAATTGATGTCCCATAATCACTCGATCACTACCGTACGTCTTTGAAGTTGTTAAATGGACTGTCAAACGAGCTGTCGAAAGTAATCTCGCTTTTCCTGGACCTAGAGACCATGCATTTTTTGCCAAGCTGTGGATTTGATGTTATACGAGCAACTCTCGAATAGAATGATATTATTGAAACTCTCTGTGTCTACAAAAAACGATCTCTATCATCGCTAATATTCTACCTAGAAAGTAGGTTTTCTGAGCCTCTGAATAACTTATTCCCTTTTTTGGACAACGATATTTAGGAGTTGGAAAATTGCGATCCCTTGACGTCTCTTGGAAGCTTTCGCTTTGATCTCATTAAATCGTCTTCGCGATGTGCTAGCATAAAAGTTGTCAAAATTTGATAACTCTTCAAAATTAAAAAGCACAAAGCGTCTTTCAAATTGCTTTTCGTTCGTTTTTTAAACACGAGAGAGAACTAATTTCTTCCGCTCTCTCAAATTCGATACGAATAAATTGAAATTAAAGGCGTTCGTTAGGTGGAAAAACATGTGTTCACGACTCTTTGGAGGAAATTGTGTCTTACGTATAAAAAGTATATATATATCCCTCAACATTGTTAAAATTTTAGAGTAGGATGAATCAGAGACATCATTTTGAAAAAAATGGCTTCGATACATTTCTTGTACAAAATGATTATTTTCGTGGATTTGATTCTAGAGTTAACTGACAAATTGTAAGTTCAATTCATTTTTGTACGTCTGAATTTCCGGAAGTAAATGACTGAAAAACGTGCCAATTTAAAGTTCTTCAAAGTTCATCCCTGCTGGGTCATTAGCAAGGTTGTGCAATGATATATCATTGAATATCGTTGCATTACCATTACAGCGATCAGAATCTTTCAAATATCGTGCTGGTTTTTGCATGAAAGAGTATATTTTGAGTTTGCTGGAATCATACGATTGCAGTTATGTCATTTTTCGGACATGTGATTGAAGATGATTTTTCAAGAGTTTATAACGCACTGTAGCACATACGAAATTTCAATTGATACTCCAGAATTCATCTCTCGTGATTTTTCATAACTGATCGATGACTGCCAACTGTTGCCAGTCCTTAATGATATGTACGAGCTTGATGACTGGCACCACCTTTATTTTCAGAAATTTCAAAATTTGTCAACGATTCCGGACATTTTGAACAATTTAGTAAATAGTGCACAAATTAGGGAATTTTAGAAAACTTCAACAATTTTCAACAATAGTGTACGAAAATTCCGAAAATTTTTGGAAATTTTGAAGATTTCAAAGGATTTTGAAAATTTTTACGAAATACTGCATATTTTCAGAAATTTCAGAAGTTTTTGGGAGTAACATGATTTCTAAAAATTCCCGAAAACTTTAACAAAATTTACGACAATTTTAAAAAATTCCAAAAATTGTCAAGAATTTTAAACATTTTCAAAACGTCAGAAAATTTTCAAAAATTCCTCAAAATAAAAAGAATTCCTACACTTTACTAAAATTACAAAACTTACAGAAATTTTCAAGACTTAAAGAATTGCTCGTTGCTCGTGTCTCAGCCGGGATACAACATATTTTCAGCAAAATTCCTGATTTTAATCACAAATAATTTAATTACTCACAGAAGCCAAAAAAGATCGAAAAAAATTCAGTGCACAATTCGGACTGAAATTTCACATCCCGAAGTATTCGTTTTCTAGATGTTAATTCACTCATCCAGAAACTGAACTAGAAACATGGATGTCAAGCATCCTGTCAAAATGATGTGACTAAAATAAAAAAAATAAAAAAAAACGAGCGATCGCTTATTGCCATAAATATAACAAATAAAACTGTAGTCAGTCCACTACTGCACGATATTAATAAATGTATGTTAAAATGCGAAGAAAACTAATAAATGATGGCTCTCGATGTCTGACAATTGACTCATTTTGTCAGTTTATGATGATATATACCTAATCAAAGTGAGATATTCAGATTCAGAATAGTATTTACGAGCAGACGGAAGAAAATTTCGTGGCACTTTGTCAGACATGCGAAGGGCTGATCAAGATTTAACGATCTTATGAAGTGATGGATTGTGTCAAAGATGGGAAAACTGCATGAGCGACATCGATATTTTCAGTACGTCTGATGAAAAGCGTTATCTATACATATAAATGTAAAAGTACGTCGCAATGTAGAAGGCAATTACGAATGTAAGGGCAGCCGTTTGAAGGCACGATGGAAGACGCGAGCGAATCAAATAAGGGACGAAATCTGCCAAAATTATTAGACATTTACGCTTTCGAAATATTGGGCGATTGAGATGAACAATGGATCCATTATTCATTAGGTTAATAGAAACACTCAGTGGACTGATTTTGGCTGATGAAATAATTTTAGCCCACATTCATGGGCAGTAGGTACGGTTTTTCGAATTTCACGGCATTCATTGTAGAGTTAATAGCATATTACATTACTAGTCGTGTAAGAGATACCATTACGGGAGAATTTCTCCGACTCATATTGCAAAGGAATTCTCCCGTAGTGGCACACCTTGCATTACGAGTAATGTACGATATTTTACCTGCAACAAAGTATGTGATGGACCTGAAACATCGCTTAGAAAGTGAGGTTATGTAGTACTTTGACAGTTCGGTCACGTAATTAGTTCCGAGCGCCACCGCCCCCTCCAGTAATTAGTTCTGACGGCCGCCGCATACATTATGCGTTATCAGGCGGCGGTTGTCGGAACTAATTACGTGAGAGAGCGGTGGCGCTCAGAACTAATTACATGACTGGACTGGTAAAGTGCTACGTGACCCTCACTTTTTGGGTGGCGTTTCAGGGTCGTTGCAGGCTTGTTGCGAGTACAGTTTTTTTACGGTATTTTTCGGGGTTTTTTTCAAAAACTTAGCTCGAAATGTCTATATCTCGAAAAATCTCAATTCTCCCAATTTTCCGGTATTTGTATTAGTATTTTTGGAAGTTTTAAAAATTTTCGAAATGAACGAATTTTATGAATTTCCGAAAATAAACGTTCATATTTTTTCAGATCGTAAAAATTATCTTCGATCGTTTTAATTTTTTGATATTTTCACAATTTTTATTGCTCTTAGAATATACACAATTTTCAAATTTTCTAACAATTCACAAATACTTTATATTTTGTGGATTTTTTAAACTTCTCAAATGTTTTGAATTTTTTGAATAATTCAAAATACTCTAATTTTTTATTTTTTGGAATTTTTTACGTCTTTCATATTTATTTTCAATTCTCATGTTTTCATTTGGTTTTTCCAAATAAAGTATTCTGAAAATTTCCGTGATTTTTAATTTCAATATTAGTGCATTTTCTAGAACTTCGCCAATTTTTTTCAGAGTTATTCATCAGAACTGATTAATTTCTCGATTCGCTCGGTTTTTTTCAGCTCGATTGTTCGAGATTTAGGCACTTCTGAGATCGATTTTTACAATAAATGGAACAAAATTGTTATTTCACAATTTTACAAATTTTACAATTGAAGTGAAATTCGTAAAAACGTACGTCAATCGCGGATTTGCCCTCCTTCAACGTTTGTAAACAGTTATAAATACATCCCGAGACTTGTTTCAATACTGAATGATCTACAGCGTAAATAAAGTTTTATAGTGGCAGCTTCAAATTTACGTTCTTATCAGAAATAATATTTTCAGGTGATCCCAGCGCAAATTAAAAAATTCGTACTCAAAAACATAAAAACAAGTTAATTCAAAATTCGTTAAATTTTCAAATTAAAGTCTTATCAGATTTTTTGATCTGGACACGCAAGAAAAATTCTGAAATTTGTTAAAATTGTAACGATTCGAATTTGAAACCTCGAAATTAACAAAAAATTCACTTTCAAAAATACGCAAACAAACTTTCGAATTTTTTAAACATTTTTGCGAATCGAATTTAAAATCTCAACAATTCCGCGTAAATAAAGTTCAAAAAATGTCGTCACAGAAAAGTCCGAAAAATCAATAGAAAGCAAAAGAAAACATTTTGTAAAGGTGTACAAACGCTTTGGGTGCACTAATTTGGTACCAGAGAACTCTAAAATCGTGTTTGAAGCCGCTGCTGTAAACGATTACCATAACTTTGATTCATACTCCTCGCCGTTTCTGAACTGCTATTCATGCTACGAATTCCCGAGACTTGTTCAAGCAGAGAATGATTCAGACTATCCGATGCCCAGGATACTTCACGCGTGGCATAAATTTCCCCGAGAAACAGTCTCAAGTTACTGTATAATGAATAAAACATGCCCGTGACATTGCAGCGGTTGTCTCAAATTCAGCTCTGATTTTGCATCCACTCGCTCTTCAAGCAAAGTTCAAACAAGACCACGAAATAAGTGAAATTAAACGAGATTTTGCAGGGTGAACAATATGATTTAGGTAGAAGGATTGATGTTGGCGATTGCGGAAAAAACCGCGACAAAAAGGATATTTTTCGAGAGATAAATTTCGACGATGCGAAAAGTACTGCTAAAGGTGACATCCCAAATAACTGATCGATTGTTAGGTGTTCGATGTTAATATTGGGACGGATATTACACTGATTCGATCGACGTGCTTTTTTACTCGTGTAGAACCAAACTGGCTTCGTAATTTTCGAGTTTCGTTTGTATTAACCGTCAATGATTAATTAAGTGACGAAGAGGCGAAAGTTGCGAATAAGGGGTCGTCCGTAAATTACGTAATGTAATGATGTGGTCGAGGCGGTAATTTTAAATTCTGACCAATTTGCAGACAACTGGAGGTGCCTAGAGTTCCTATAGAGTGTTTGGCCATCTGTAATGTGTTAGTGTGTACGTGTTATCGCTGGATCCAAAATGGCAGCGGTACACATACATACATTCAACACGTACATACATTCGCTTCTTCCTATTGGAGCCGCCATTTTGGATCAAGCTCTGGATCCAGCCAATCAAACATTTGCACCGAGATGGCCTAACTCTCTATTTACAGGAACTCTAGAGGTGCCCTGGCGGAAATTTTTTACCTTTTCGTAATTATTTCAATATTTTTCTAGTGTCGACGAGTTTTTTTATATACATGAGATATTTTTGAAAATATTGATATTCATTAAATTAATATAATACATACTTATATGTATGATACTAATAATTTAATTATTCCAATATTTATAATATTTGATGAATATAATTCGAATATTAAACGATATTTTAAATATGATCTTCGAATTGAAATAATTCTAGGGAATTTTTGCAAAATTGAAAAATCTGTATTTTTTTGAATTTTTTCATATTTTCAAAATTACGAAAATGGTTCAAATTCGTAAAATATTTCGACAGTATCAAATTTCGAACAATTTTTTGATTTTTTGAAAAAAATTGTAAATTTTCATGTGTTTCGAAAATCCCAAAAATTGTTCTTCGAATTTTAAAAATCTTTGTATATTTGGCATACTACTGAAAAATACAACAAAAATGTTTGAAATATTCGTATTTTGCGAATATTATTCAAATAATTATGAATAATTCATGGACGACTTCTAACGCGTTTGGTTGAGTTGAAGTAAATACGTATTGTGCTCAGAAAAAATTTTTTATTTGGACATAAATTATACATAATATACAGCATATTTATTTGTGTTTCGTTCGATTTGCTCCAGTGCCATCATTTTGAGCATACAAATGAATGTATTAAATGGAGAAATGTTTTATGAATAAATTGATCAAAGTTCAATATGAATGTTTTTGTTTCCTAACACTGTGTACGCAGAAATATTAATATAAAATTCAACGTAGTAAAAATTCGCGTTTAAAAGTTGAAAAATTATTGATTCAAAAAATTCCAAACCCGGAACTTGGATTAAAAATTTTCAGAGGTGACTGAAAACAAAAACACAGAATATTCGAAAAATCTATACTCAGGACAAAAATGCTCAAACTCAAAAATGCTGAAAACTTCTGGATTCTGATCCAAACTCCACAAAATGAAAAAATTCTCAATACTCAAGAACAGAATTAGAATTTCATAAAAACATTTTCGATGTCGAATAAAAAGAATTTACTCCAAAGTTCCAACTACATCAACATTACAAGTAGAATTTTTCTCAGTACAGTAACAAAGTTAACGATAAGATAAAAAAAGTTGCCCGAAAAGTACCACCATGTCAATCAATACATACTAAAAATAAGCAAAAGTTATCTTTTCGGTGAAAAAAATCGAATGTAAATAATCGCGCCGAGTATAGCAATTTCTAGTAGAATTATGAGTTTCAGAACAATTTTGTTGGCGAAAACTCTTCGTTTCATGAGGCTGAGAAGCTTGCGAGTTTTGTCCAGCTCTTGGTCAGTTTGGGAGAGCCGCGTTTTTGCCCTGAGTAGAGATTCCCTCTGCTCCCCTAAATCCGAGACAATTTCGGTTCCGAGTTGTTCCGTTTCTGCAGCAATTTGCTGGGATCGAATTACAGATTCCGATGCATTTTGCAGGGTCGCTCGACTTTCCAGCAGAGTGCGACGATGCTCAGCATCCCAATTTGTTCCAGGATACATTTCGTATTCCAATTTTTTTGTCTTTTGCTTCTGATTATGCACTCACTACAACCAGATATAATCTGTGTAAATTGAGGTTATGTTGTCTGAACAATTTTGCAATTAGTTCACAAATTTCTTAATGATAAGAATAATTCTGTGCAGCGTATTTCGGGCAAAAAGTGTCATGTCACCCGACTGGGTTTTAATATAATGATATTTTCACTATTCAAAAACTAGTTGTTAATCGCAAAAACATCGAGATTGATCATCAGTTTCCTAACGAAAAACAGAACTACAGCATCCACTGAATATGTGACAAACCTTTTGTTCCTTGGTCGTCATTTTTTGTCTCGAATCCTTAGATCAATTATTTACTGCATAGAAGAACACTGAAGAACACTAATAATCGGAATACTTTATTCACTTATCCTTTCTTTGTCAATGTTTTTTATTGCAATTCGACTGTCTTATATTGTTTATTTACGTTTTCGTTCCAGCTGGCGATTTTCTCGTCGAAGGAATATTAAGTTGGCAACATTGGTTCCTTCGTGACTAACTCACTAATTTACTTATGTTCAAGTGCTTAAGTTGCAGCCATCGAACCTTGAACGCTTACACTCAACTGAAATTAGCTGCAAACTGACAGTCAAGCACAACAATATAAAAAACCAAACAAACTAAAACAACAAATAATCGAATCTTGCAATTTAAAAAAAAGTACTGCAAGCCTCGCGTTGATTCTACGTCGTTCTCTTAAATGACTAAAAACCACTTTTCGCCAAATCCGGCATTCTTCGGAACGGAGGTAAATTAAACTTGGATTTCTCGTCTTTTCGCCGGGAAAATCCATGTTGAGGGGCGGTGGATATATATTGGCCTCTCTCTCGAATCTAGGGCGACAAAACATTTAAACGTTACGAAATGAGGTGAAATCTTGACCTGTCATGCTTGATTAATTTATTTCGCTTCGTCTGCGTCAATAACTAATCGCGAAATAGGCTTCGATATAAGAGTTTACGTTTCGGGGAAAAAATATTGGGCAGCCGTTTTTCAATAGTGCGATTGTCAAGTCAGCGAATTCACCTGTTTTGACTGTTGGATGGAATGAAAATTTTGGACTTTATTGCAGTTGACTCGGTGCGAATGACGCCGCAGGCAAGGATGCGTGAATTTTCATTCCTACGAGGAATGTCACACCCAGCAACATGTGAGGTTTTTTTTTACATTTTCGAGTTTTTATGTTTTTTGAAAATGTTTTCATGATTTGTCCTGGTCTTTTGTAGAATTATTAAATTTTTCTCTGAAGTCGACATTTATTTTCGATATGACAGACTTTTTTATATTTTTGTAAATTTTATTTTCATGGATATTTTCACGAATTTAGTTCATATTTTTTTATAAATGCATAGAAAACATCTTGAAGACCCAAGACAAATTACAAGTAATAGAAAAAGTCATTCATACATCTTGCACAACTTTGGAAATTTTTGAAAAAAGATTCTGAAAACCTTTAAAAATTTCTGGACAGTTTGCCACTAATTTGTTAAGACTTATTTCCAAGTAACAAAATACAGCAATTTTTCAAAAATGTTTACACATTTTTTGCAGTACACAATTTTAGAAAAAAGATCAAAAAGTTTTAGTTTTTTCAGGTCGTTTAAGATGATAAGGATCAATTTCAAGACGCTTTTGCTTGTGCTGATCGTCGTTGTGCTGACTTCGATATTTACATCATGGAGCAACTGCGGCAGTACCTTTTTCTTGAGGAGTCCTGGCTGGAAAAGTCAGCTGCAGCACAGAGTACAATAATTCAACACTTACTCATTTATCCAAATCCGATCAGTTAGCAAGAAACAAAAAAAGTCATACTTATTTATTGATTCTCATCAACTAAAGGATCTAATGAAATTGTAATTATGATTCAATTCAACTCTACCATAGGATCAAATAAACGAATTTGGGTACCAAGAAATCGACTGTCACATAAACGGCGTATACTCCATCAGCTGCAGAAAAGAAGGAGACGAAGTGTACATCCCTTTTTCATTCATCCACAAGTATTTTGAGGTGAGCTCAAAAGCAAGAGCTTCAAAAATAGGGAATTAGGCAGCGAGAGAGAGAGGGAAACAAAAAAACCACTTGATACCATTTCACTAATTCATACAATTTATAACCAAAATTATAATAATTTATATTAATTTTTAAAATGTACATTCATTTTTGCAGATTTATGGTAAGCTTGCAACCTACGACGGTTTAGAACGTTTCGAATGGCTCCATAGCTACTCTAAGATCGTCAGCCCTAAGGGAAAGTACGAATCACATGGAGTGTTCATGACTTTTGAAAATTACAACGTCGAAGTGCGCGAACGAGTCAAGTGCGTGAGCGGAATCGACGGTGTACCCATCTCCACCCAGTGGGAGGTCCAAGGCTATTATTACCCCACACAGATCGCGCAGTTCGGCTTGTCGCACTACAGCAAAAATCTGACGGAGCCGGAACCTTACAGGAAGGTGGTTGAGGACGCAGAACAAGCGAAGCCTTCTTGGACTGTGCCCCAGGGTTCGGTAATGAGTAGGTGAGATGTATCTTATCTTTATATATCTTCAAGTACTTTATATATCTTATGTATTTAATTATAGTATCTTATTTATCTTATATATCTTATAGTTATATCTTATGTATCTTTACATATCTTTAAGTATCTTATCTTTGTATATCTTATCTTTCTGAGATTTGAAAGGAATGTTTTACTTTTTAACTATAAAATCAATTTATTAAATTGTTAGAATTGAGTTTTAATTTGTCGAATTGTGAATTTTGGAAATCAAAGTATATAAATGTTGTCGTTTTTGGATTCTAAGCTACTAATCCTGAAATTCGTAAATTTGCATTGAAATGGAAATGCAGAAATATAGGTTTTTAAGTTTAAAAAATTCAAAAACTGAATGATTCGATTCTTTAATTTCGACCCTAGTGATTCTAGTTTTTATAAAAATCTTATAAAAAATTTTTATACAAATTTTTATAAGGTCAGTTTTATAAAAGTTTTATAAAATTTTTTTCTTCAACATTTTTAAAAATATGCAAACATTTTTCTAACCTTTTTTAGATCATTTTGCTAATGTATATACCACTTTCATCAGTTTATAAGGTTCTAGTTCAAATTTCTTTTCGAAAGAAATTAAAAAATTTTTTGGAGGCAGCGGGATTTGAACTTGCGACCTTTGCATCAGAATTCTGATAGTCAACTTTCTTGTCCATCAAATCTGTGTCAATTTGGATGCTCATTTTCAATTTGAGTTGAAGAATGTTCAAATCCTATAAAATCATGTTTTTAAGTTTTATAATTGCTAAAAAAACGTGACGAACATGATTTTCTATTTCCTTGTGTAATAAAAACGTATCAAATATTACTGTAAGAGAAATTCTCTATAACTTGTAAAATATAAAATCGACCTTATAAAAAAATTAATTCTTATAAATAATTCGCTGATTTTATAAAAATGTTGCCTGTTTTTATAAAAACTAGAATCACTAGGGAATCATGAAAAAATTGTTCAGTTTTTTTTTTTTTTTTTTTAAACTACCTTAAATTTTATATTGACATTCACATTTCTATGAACAGGGTTTATGACAAACGCACCAATAACTACGTTCTGAAATACGCCACCCTTGAAACCAGCGCTTCTGGGATTTCCTTGAGAATGGACCATGTACTGGATTTTGTAATGAAGTTGGATCTCTGTGTCCAGGAAAATGGAAGTGTTATCGTTGTTTTGCAGTCGAGGGAGAGAAAGGATACTTACTTTTTACATTACACGACGAGTAATAATATACTGAGAGTTTCCAATAATCACATTTACTATGGCATCGGTACTGCGAACAATCGTTGGAAACGGCTTACGAGGGATCTCGTTGTTGACCTGCAAAAGGGTCTTAGTTTTAATGATAAGAATAGGAAGAAATTGTCGAGGTCGAAGTTAAAGGTGATTATTCTTAAGTGGTTGGGACTAGTTTTGATGGTCTTAGTTTACTGATGTGCGATATTTTTTTCTTTTCAAGGTTATTAAAATAGTTTTTAATGGTTCCGGGATGATGGATAATTTGACGTTGTCAACGAGTGAACATATGGAGCAGTTTTTTGACGCTGCGCGTTGGTTTGTTGCGAATCAGAATGTTACTTCCGGTGGGTGGCCAAATCCTGTGACGAGGAAGGTCTCCAGTGGGATGGCTACTCTTGAGCCTGGATGGTAAAATTTTTTCGTGAATTATTATATGGTTTAGGAATATTCCAGTAATATTTTACAAGATAATTCCCACAATCAAGGACGTAACCAGAAATTTCGTTCGGAGGGGGTTAAGGTGATTTTTACTCGAAATTCATTCTACAAGTTTGGAAAGTAAAGTTTTATTGGGGAATTATGAAAATTTCATGAATTCTCAGAATTTTTAGAACTTTCTGATCTCTTTCGAATTTCTGAAATTCCCAACATTTTTGAAATTCTTTCAATTGTTGAAATTCTCTAGACTTTTGCAATTCTCGAAATATCTACTCCAAACTTTGAAAATTCGTGAAATTGTTGAGAATCTTGGAATGTTAAAAATGTCCACATAATTTAATTTTCTCAAAGTTTCAGGAATTCGTGAAATTTTCGGAATTTCAATGTTTATTGAAGTATTGTGAATTTTCAGAATGTTCATAACTTTTTGAAATATCTGAATTCGTAAAAATTTTCGAAATTCTGAAAATTTTGAAAATTCCAAGAAGTTTGAAAATTTTAAAAATCCTCTAAACTTCAAAATTCACCAAAATAGTCGAAAATCTTGAAATTATATGAAAATGTTCTAACTAAAGTTTCTCGAAATTTTGGAAATTCGTGAAATTTTCCAAATTTCAGTATTTTCGAATCTGCCTTAATTCTTAAGATATTCAAAACCTTTTTAAATCTCTGAAATTTCTAAAATTTTTGGAACTATTACAAAAAAAAATACTATAAACTTTCGAAATTCTCTGAATTATTAAAAATCTTGAAATGTTAAAAATAATCAAGTTTCTCGAAATGTGAAGAATATGGAAAATTTTATTAATTTCACGAATAATAAAAATATTGTAAATTCCTAGATTTTTTGAAACTTTTAAAAATCTCTGAAATTTATAACATTTTGATATTCTTGAAGTTTTCATAATGCCAATAATTTCCGAAACTCTTAAAATACTTCAATTGTTGAAAATTCTACAAATTGTTGAAAATCTTGAAATTTTAGAAATATCTCAAATTATCAAGTTTCTCGAAATGTTAAGAATTCGTAAAATTTTCGTAATTTTGAGAATTATGAAAATTTTTCACGTTTTCAGAATTTTTGGAGCATTTACAAATCTCTGAAATTTACGAAAATTTTGAAATTCTCGAACTTTTCAAAATTCAAATTACTTGCGAAATCCTCAAAATACTTCAAATTTTAAAAATTCTTACAATTGGTGAAAATCTTGAAATGTTGAAAATATTTCAAATTATTTAGTTTCTCGAAATGTCAGAAATTCGTAAAATTCTCGTAATTTCAAGAATCGTAAAAATATTGTGAATTCCCAGAATTTTAAAAACTTTTGTAGAATTTCGAATTTTCAAAATTGTTGAAATTTTGAATATTTTTCAACTTCTAAAAACTTGTAAAATTCTCGAAATCCTCCAAACTCTGAAAATTCCCAAAATTTTTAAAAATCTTGAAATGTTAAAAATATTCCAAATTATTAAGTTTCTCGAAATGTCAGAAATTCGTAAAATTCTCGTAATTTCAAGAATTGTGAAAACATCGTGAAATTTCCGAATTTTTAAAACTTTTTTAGAATTTCGTTACTAAAAAACGTTACTAATTTCGTGAAATATCTCCCAGGTACTCCAGCATGGGTCAAGGCCACGCGATCTCCGTTCTGTCACGAGCATATCACCAAACCGGAGAAGAAAAATATTTGAACGCCGCTATTCGCGGTCTGAAACCTTTCGGTGTCTCTTCCGAAAAAGGTGGAGTCGCCGCTCACTTTTTGGAAAAGTACGTTTGGTACGAAGAGTATCCGACTACGCCGCCATCTTTCATCCTCAACGGCTTCATATACTCGTTGATCGGGCTGTACGACGTAAAAAGCGTTCTTACAGCGGCTGGCAAAGAAGCGGCTGACGAAGCTTCGAAGCATTTTGATCGAGGCATGGTGTCTTTAAAGAACATGCTGACTTTGTACGACACTGGTTCTGGGACGACCTACGATTTGCGACATTTTACACTGAAGACTGCGCCCAATGTGGCACGTTGGGATTATCACTCGACGCATATCAATCAGCTACTTTTACTGAGTACCATCGACGACGATCCCATTTTTGTCACCACCGCGGAAAGGTGGATCGGGTACATGAACGGCAAAAGAGCGGCGCACAATTGACGCGTTTTTAACTGTTTTCCGAAACGCTACGGGGTGTCCAATGATCGGGAAAAAGCCTTAGTGGATATCGAGTTTTTGAAATGTATATGGTTAGTTTTTGAATTTGTGACTTTATAATATTTTGAAAATGTTATTTATTTATTTTTTTTTTTATCACTGAGTTGTTGATTCAAAGAAAAATCTATGTTTTTCGATGTTCCCAGTCAGTTTTTATTTGAATTGGCAATTAAAATGTTTTTTGCCAGAAAAAAATCCACCGAGCCGAGAATCAAACCCAGGACCTCCCCAGTTTCATGTCGGGTGCTCTAACCATCTGAGCTACTTCGGATAATATTATATAATATTCGAATATATAATATTATATTAAATATTGTATAATTTTATCCGAATATATATATTATTATAAAATGATTATATAATATTGCTTCGAATAATTTTGTTTGAATGAGAAAAAATTAAGATTATTTTGGTAAAAGAAATCCTGAAACATATGCATATGAAATGATAGTTTTTTCTACTTTACCTTGAAAAGTAACAGAAAAAAATTCTTCTCCCAGATCTATTGGACCCCTCAGCGTTGCATTTTTCAAGTTCCCTATCTACGGGAAGAATTTTTTGCTAGGGCCACTTGCCCTGCAATCATGAAAACACCTTGTCAATTAAAAATACTCGATGTATTTGTAACGGTCGAAAAGCGTTTTAATCAGTGCAAACTTTATAGAAAGTAGAAACAAAACTTACGAAATGTTTTCTCATGAATGAAAACAGTGATATCTTTGAATTTCTTGAGTCAACGAAAAGCTTTCTTCAAGCTTTACATCATTCAAATCATGTATATACCTCATTTCTTCACAATTTCATTAATTTATAAGTACGCAAACTAGCTCAAGTTCGGTACAATTATTTGGTAAAATTATGTATTTATTTTTGTAGTTTATAAGCCTTGACTTTTCCGATGATCGAGTAATTACACAACCCTGTGACTTGTTAAAAAACATTGATAGGGCTAACTTTTTTCCGGTGAAATTTGTTGAGCGGAAACATGGAGTGAGCTTTGTTTTGACAACGTTTTGAAGCGGCGGAAAGTAGGTAATCCTGTAGAGCTTTTTCGACAACATTTTCCTTGCGCCTTGTCCAAGCGATGAAAACGCTTCACCAAAGTTTTGCACGAGGAAACCGAACCTTTTACACTGATCCGATAGACAATACCAATTTGTAACGCGTGCAATGTGGAAATTTTAGAAATGTGTGAGTGTATGTGTGTTTAGAGATTTTCCACTGTGCTTTTGCTGACATAGTGGTCGTTTTTGGTGCTTTTTCGAGACTTGGGTCTCACGATGATGAATAATGTGGTTTTTACGTGTTTTGAGAATTACGGGATAGCTGCGTGGCGAATTTTTCTGTTTTTAACTTTCGACGTATTTTTCTCGGCGTAATTAAGCGCTAAAATTATTGCACTTTCAGAATTCATAGTCTGAACTGAAGAAGAATGAACTTTTCGGTCATTTCAAATTAATTCGCATATGTAATCGAAAATTTGTTATCGTCCAGAAGTTTTTTTACTGTACTGAAAATTGTTATTTTATCGAAAAAATGTGTTTTCATAAGAATTTCGTACTTCAAAACTTGCAAAAACCACAAAAATCGTTAGTTGCCTTAATGTCACTTTCTCGTTTCAACAAAAATACATTCAGTTCTTTCATTGACAATTATCAAACTAAAGGTCAAGAAATTGAATATTTCCCGCCTAATCAACTACTTAAGACTGCGATTTCACAACGCTTTTGCGGAAAACGAAACTGCGAATTCCTCTTTCATGCAAACTTCGCAAAAAATTTGAGCCGTCAAACTTCTTTCTGCTTACTTAATGAAACCGAAAACCGTCTCTGTAACCGTGATGAAAATGGACTCTTTTTTGAAAATGCAAAAACTGTAAATATTCTTAAAATCATCTACCCAACATTCGTCATGTTTCGTAGATAATTTCAATGATGTTTCACTATTTATGGACTATGAGTCTATTTTTCGTAGGGAAAAATCAAGCTCTATGAAATTGTAAAACAAGGAACTTAATTGTAATGGGACTGTAAAAACATTGTAACTAGATCCAAACCTACGTACTCGTAATCAATTAGACCAACAGGGTAGAAGCGATATTGGTGATAATAGGTGTTCACTAGGTAATTATTGTTTACCGAACAATGCTCACTGTACTAACCGTAACTGCGATCGGAGCTCTCCTTAGACAAAGATTATTTTTTTATCTGCTTCGTTGTTTCCTCTCCGCACTTAGTTCAACTCGACAACATTCTAGAACTTTGCCAAAACCAATTGTCGCGTTTGTTCCCCCGCTGATTGAAATTTGTCGCAATTGTAAATTTGTATAAAGTGGCGAAATTTCCTAGAAACTTTCGCGCTCGATACACAGGAGGCTCGGTATCTAACAGACATGTCTCGAACAGAATCTCTTCGGGTCCAACAGAGATGTCAAACAGGTAGAAAAGCAATTAATCATCACAGTTTCGTCTCCGGAAAAATGCTGCGTCATTCAACGCCTTCGAAAAAACAACAATGTGAATTTACGTTTGAATTTCAAATTGTTGAAAATTGAGTTTTCAAAATTATGGAAATAAGGATTTAAATCCGGGAAAATTATTCTACCTGTCTATTCATCTCGACGTCACGCTTCATTATAAGGGTTCCCTCTGTCTAACAGACACTTGTGTCTAAAAGAAAAATTTTTGGCGAAAAATTCTGTGGGATACAGAGCCCCTTGTATTTCGACGTGAAAAATGATCTTCATATCGAAGAAAAAAGTTGGAAAAAAATTCTCACGAAAGCTTCTACTTGAGACCATCGTGCTTTCTACTGAACTAATTTTATACAAAGTAAAAGTATTTTATAAACTCGAACATTCCAATTAGGTAAGTGAATGCGCTTATGCTAGGCCTTGTCATTTTTGTTTCGTAATTACGGGTGCAAAAAAAAAGATGTTGTTCGTCCTTAGGGTAGGAGTAACAAAAGTAGTATTTTTTGAACGAACATATTTTTTTGCCGAGGTGATTGCAAATTACGAATTGTACTTAGTTTTGCAGCGAAAAATGCGAAATGTTGTGGTACGGGAGCGGACCCCGAAATTCGCCAATTTCTCTCGTTATCGTTGAAAAAAGTTGCAAAATCAGATTATGGGAAATTTCCGAAAAAAAGAAGGTAGCTGCTGATAGTGCACTATTTCGATTGTAATTTCGCAATAAGGGGCTTTTTTCCGAATTTTCGGGGTCTGGACAGGGAGAAGTTTTGTCGGACAACTACTTAAATTGTTGATAACTCGTTTTTTATTTTCTTACGCTT
Organism: Platygaster equestris; assembly: GCA_030522785.1. Taxonomy (NCBI): domain Eukaryota; kingdom Metazoa; phylum Arthropoda; class Insecta; order Hymenoptera; family Platygastridae; genus Platygaster; species Platygaster equestris. The sequence continues at coordinate 31,171 of JAPYZK010000562.1, forward strand.
AATCGTTGATCATGTAGCAGTGAAAAAATTTAGTAATCGTTTTTTTGAAGCTTTTTAAAGATTGTTTCGTCGTGCGGCGATAAAACTACTGGAAGGATAACAATAGTTTTAGAGTTAGCTGTTGTACACTTGAATGTACTTTATTTTGACACCGTAGGAATGAAATGTTATTTATTGTACTTGAAGGGTGTTTAACAATGTCGAGCAACGCCCTGTATTGTTATAAATCTTGTCTAACTGTTCAGGGTGTTAAATTCGGAATTTATGTGTTTATTTTTTGAAAAACCATTTCCGTAAAATTATAAGACGATTGTCATAATGAAAAGTAATTGATCAGATTCTACATTACAAATAGTTTTTCATTAGTTATTGACTGTTCACAAAATTTGGATCCGATAGTTATATTGGATAATGATGAACTATTAAAATGCGTAAAAAGCCTGAAAAAAACAGGATTTTTTCCAAAAATTTCATTTGTCACCCTGAACTTTGTTGTACGTCTCTGCAAATTATTGTTACTGCTGTTGCAACTAATTTAATTAACTTGTCATTTCTTTATACCTCGCAACAAATGCCGACAAATACATGCCATTCAAAAATGAACGCTCATTCATTTTTCATCCACTTTTTCAATAATTTATTAATACTAAGTTCCGCGTTGACAATAACAATAATATAGCTGTTCTTTAAAATTTTCAATAATTCACATCAACTCAAAAAATAATTTGACTAGTCACAAGAACTTACTTCCAAATTTCCCGAAAATTTGTCCCGAAAAAACATTAACATTCTTATCCATCATTTTTTATAATAGCGACGATACTACACTAGGGTATTGACATGTAATTTTTACAATTTAATTCAAATGTATACATAAATTCTGAAAAAACAAATGCATAAATAATGATTAAAAAATAACGATCTCAAAAACTTGCAGGTTTCTACAAATCATAAATTACTTATTGACGTATTTGAAAGAAGTACGCCAATTTATACAACTTCAATCGACATAATTGTGTCCGAAATTTCGCCATCTAAAGTGCAAATTTAAAATAAAACTTCGAAAGCAGTACATTATTTTCACTAATCCACACAATTTTTTAAAACAATGCATCAAAATCGAAACTTCGGAACAATCTAAATTTGAGAACCAGAAAAGTATTCAAAAATTGCAGAATTTTATAAATTAGTTGGTATTCCACGTTGCCTTATAACTATAATAAAAGACTGCTTTACATGCCCTGATGGAAAAAGAATGACTTTGTACGGTCGCTACACTGTTTACTCACGGTCACTGTGAAATTGTTAACATTTTTTATTATGTTTCTGACAAATTCTAATAAAATTTTTGAATTTTCCAAGAAACTGATAACATTTTAGTCTCTCGAAAATCTCGGAATTTTCAAATTTTTGAAAAAATTCAGAATTTTATAAATCTTTTGAAATTAAATCTTTGGAAACCTTCAAAATTTTTGAAACTTCCAAAAAAGTCAAATTTTTGGAGAAACCCACGAATTCATCGAAATACTCAACATTTTAGAATACTTTAAATTTAAAAATTTTTAATTTTTCAAAAAACGTATCACACCAAAAAGTCCCACGGTCACTTGTACTGTTATCGAAATGACGGTGTGGCGACCACTTTTTCTTCACCAGGGTGGTAGCACCTTACCGAACTAAAAAAGATTCATTCATTTTTGTAAGAACTACAAGTGGAAGTGGACTGAACGGAACCCGTGCCAGTGCTGCAGGGAATCGTGGGTATGTTAGACCCTTGGATCGTGAAGCCGTAATAATCTTCGCTGCTGGAAGCTAAGGGTTTTATGGGGGAGGGCAAGTTCGCTTCGGAACCTTGCGCGTCATCGAGCAAACTGCCAGGTGTTTCGGAAGGATGACTTTCGCTCGTCAAGCTGTCAATCTGGTGATCCAGGCTTATCAGACTCGTGTCGTCGTCGGCTCTGCTATTGTTGTCAGTTCCATAATCACCAGTGAACGGGGAAAAGTCAAAAGTCGGAGAAGGCGAGGTGTAATCTTCCAACAGAGACATATTCGAACTTCCTTGCTGCGTTTTCTTCAGTTCGCTTCTTGGCTCGTCATTGGGAATGTGGCAATAAATCTGGATCGAAAACGCGACATTTCAATTTCCCAGGTGGGGATATTTTCATGCAATTTTTGTCATGTGTTGTTTAAAAAAAAATGAGTTACACTTTTACAGATGTTCCGATTCCAGCAGTGCCAAATTTATAAACGCGATAAATAAATTTTATGTGCTCGCTAAAGGTGTAAGTTTTTCTTCCACCTGTCAGTGTCACACATGACATGTTATGTAAGTGACATACAACATAAGATTATTAGTGGGAAGTGATCAATGAAACAATTCAATTACAAAAAGAATAATCATTTTAATCAAGAAACAAAACGTTATAATTCTCATGACTGATCATTTCCCATATTTGCAATCGATGAATTTAGGCTGCTGACTGAAAGAAAAAAACATTTTTTTCAAAACTGATAAGTTTTTTTTCAAGCGAAAATTACCTGTGGAGAAATTGGGGGTGGTAATTTGAAACATTCGTCGTCTTCGCAGTCTATGTCAGTAGGGATTTTTTCGTCAGATTTGATTTCGAGAGGAATGTTGATGATAGCGTCATCAACTTCGTTTTCAACATCTTTGTGAAACTGTATCATTCGGCTTTGCATGCTCAGAGCTTCTTTCAAGATATTTTCATTTTGTTCTTTCAGGTTGTCCAGTAGTTTTATGTCTTCGCACATGAGATGTAAACTCTGAAAATACAACAAATGTACAGATTTGATTAATTATCACAATGGGGAGGGAAAAGGTATTATAATAAATTATATTATAATTAAATTATATATTATAATATATAATAATTATTATAGTAATATAATATTATTACAATTATATTATAATTCAAATTCAAAAAATAAACTTTTTTCAGTTTTGCTATCGAAGAATGTTAATTAAGAATCATTGAACTGTCAATTTTCTCATTTTTCATTTTCTGAATTGAAAAATAAGTATACATTTGACCAAAAGCAAATGTTCAGAAGTTGTTCATTTTTCCAGTTTTATCTGTGAATCACACAAATTTCCTAATCACCTCGCACATCATAAGTGCAGAATCCCACGTATTCGCAGGCATTCTCTCCCCCGACATGTAAGCTTTAAAATCCTTATCTGTCATATTGAGTGACTCAGCTGTCAAGTTTTCAATAAACGACACAGCACAACTCTGAAAAAAGATAAAAATCCATTCAATCACATTCCATAAAAAAATCTGTCTGTATTTTCATGAATAATACCGAGTACTTACCAAATTTGTGAAATAATAACCACCTTCCCCAGTCATGAGTCGGCTATCATTACAAAATCTGGTTATAAAATTGATGTTGCTTTTTAATCTAGCAGGATTTGCCTTGAGAACGATGAAAATCAGCGCGGGCAAAAATTCATCAGCTGATGCTGGACCACCGACCGATTGTTGCAATAACAAAAATATATTTCTACAACAACGAACTATACATGCAAGTTTTTCTTGCGGTGCTTTGGCTGCGTCCATGTTCAATAAATCTGAAAAAGTGATGATAAATTTGATTGATTTGATCTATTTGCTGGGAATAGTACAAATAATATATCTGTTAGTACGAATAATACCTGTAATGGAAGTGTAAACTAATTCTCGGACTTCCAAACTCGTTTCGTGTATTCTGCATTCCAAGTTTTTGCCGCTGACCCAGTTTAGTTGCCTTATTCTGAAAATTTATTGACACACGAATTTTATCGATGAATATTAACAAAAATATTTAAAATAAAATTTATGAAAATTGTGAAAATATAGAAACTCAGTTTATTATATTTTTAACATTTTTGAATTTCAAGTCTCTGAATATTTTTGAAATTTTTAAACTTTCGGACTTTGCAAGTAGATTGCAAAAAATGGTGGAATTTGATTTTTTGATTATTCAGTAATATTTTCACTTTGTGATTTCATGAACAATTTTTTCAGTTTTTGGAAATTATTTTAATTATGTTCTGTAAATTATTTTGTGAATTACATTATATAGTAGTAAATTCATGAAAAAAATTTTACATTATTTTTCCAATTTTATAAACTGTAATTTGTCTTGTTACCTAAAAATACTCGAATTCAACAATTGTAAATTACACAAATGTAATTCTCAGAATTGTATAATTCTCACCTATTTTGTATAGCTAAATCTTTTTCTTCGTCATTTGTATAGGGCGAGCAAAAAAGGATTCTGTACAACATCGTCATGGTGTACCTTTCCACATAATCCAATAGTCGTTCTTTCACTTCTGCAGACAGACCTAGAAAATTTTCAATCTCAGTTAAATCACAATTATGCTTATTTCACATAACTGCAATACAATAAAATAAATAAGATGAACAATTAAACAATAAATAGAAAAAACTTCTCCAAGACAAAAATCATTCCAAACGCACTGGAGTAAACAGCTTCTTGACTCATTCTTTTGGCGAAATTTTGATAGAAATTTTGGGTGATTTCCGAGAGTTCTTCGATTCTTTTGTCCTTGTTTTCAATAATTTTCACTGCAAACAAATGCATACATCCATGCAAATCTTTTTCCATTGGAGAGCGGAGAATCATAGAAAGCAAGTCTTGATTTTCTTGTTTGATTTTCTTGAGATCTTGATTGTCCCTGAGAAGTTCTTTCAGTAACTCTTCGTTGTGTTGAACTGAAAAATTACATACAATACAATGTGCTTGTATTTTTTACTCTCTACTAAACCTGCGGTTTTTTCATTTTTGGTAAATTTTGCCAACCTTTGGTAGGAGGTTTCCATAAAACAGGGAGATTTATAATCTTTGTTTTTTTATCTGGCTGACGTTTCCTTTCAACTCGGTTATTGCTGTGATAATAAAAATTACAACTTATCAGTAAAAATATTCAACTTCCCAGACTTGACGAAATTGTGAGTCATTTTAAATTTGCATTCCACGGTATAACTGGTCAGGATAGAGAAAAATTTAATTGGTTTGTTTAGCGTTTTGTACGTTTTCATTTACCGCGTTCTAAAATTTTGATTGATTTTGATCCGAACATCCTGTTTGTTTATACGAAATTGTCAACTGTGACATATTTTGAAAAGCTTGTAGAAAACAGAAAATCGTACTGTTCTCGATGCTGTTGTTGATGTTGCTGGACTTTTTGGGCGTGTTCTCTCTGCGCCCGTTGTTTTTGCAATTGCTCCCGGTGACACTGGCTGCAGTAACCCTGCCATTCGGCATTCCCAAAAAAGTCGCAACCATTTTTACACTTTAAGTCGGATTCGTCGATCCTTAACGTTGGGTTTTTCGTGATGTACATAGCGATTTTCTTGATAACTATTCACGGTGTCAATGCTCCAAATTCATCATGAAATGAAACAAAATAACGCCCAATAACGTCAAACAATGCAAAATTACTCGTCGTAACCTCAAAACTTGTCAAAATGTCAAATCAATCACAAAAATTGTGATCGCAATTTTCGCATATCGCAAATTTGTGATTGGAGTCCACTGATCTGTAAAATACACTGGATAGCTGATGGGATAGGTGGGGATGACCCCAATTGAACGTCGCCATTAAATATATATATATAGATATATGATAC
>JAPYZK010000563.1:0-25197 GCA_030522785.1 Platygaster equestris
ATTGTATCATATATCTATATATGTATTTAATGGCGACGTTCAATTGGGGTCATCCCCACCTATCCCATCAGCTATCCAGTGTATATTACAGATCAGTGGGTAGACTAAACATCGTTGAAAAGATGTTGAAAATATAATCTACAGAAAGATATATATAACAATTATACGTAGAAAGATATCGAGAAGATATTTGAAGATATTCTCATTAGATATGTATGTCGCATGGATATACTAATAAAAATTTTGTAAAATTATATTGTAATTTATTTATAAGAAACGTGAGTACTTATTTTGTATAGGTTATAGTTATAAAAAATTTTCAACTTAAAATTGTAGCATAATGTAACATAAGAAGTTTTTTGAACTTCAGTTTAAGTGTGGATGACATTTAAAATGGAAAATTCTCTAACTCATGTTTATTGAACTTGGTTTGATTAATCAACTATTGAAACATTTTTAACCGTCAGAAGTTCCTCCCAAAAATTCAGGCAATTTCAAAATAAAGCCCAACAAACCTGTCCCATCAAAATCAATAAAGTTGAAAATGTTCCAAATTAATGTTACCTATTTTCCAGTTCTACCAAATGGCAGTAACAATGAATACAGCAAAAGATAATTTGGATGCTGCAATGAAATTCAACATTGTGCCAGACCAAGAATATCTTCTCCAGGGTTCAATTCTCGACAGCGCAGTTGAAGTTTTGCTGCACAGATTGCGTGGATTGTGTGACAATGTCGATAATGGACCAGAACACTTTAACGATCTCGAAATGTGTTTTAGTATTAGAAAGTAATTATTTATCATTCTTCTAATTATTTTTTGAGAAATTCTCAACTGTTTTCCACAATTCAAAAAAAGCATTGAACCATCAAAATTTAGAAGTTGACAAAAAATATGTAAACTTAAAATACAAGATATTCTAAGAAATTATATCTCATGGCAAAAATTCTCCAATTGGTTTCCATAACATTTAATGCATGACTCAAACATTTCCTTAACTTTTATCGAATTCTGAAGTATTGAAATTCACTCAAAAAATGGTAAGATTTTCGAATTCCATATCAGATTTCATGTTCTTATGAGGTTGACTATACACAAATCTTATAAGATACATAAAAGGTCGACTTCACAAGAAAATGAAACCTCATAAGAAATTCGAATATCTTACGAGATTTTGAAAATTCTAAGAATCAAAGTTACTAGGGCATTCAAACAATTTGTGGAAATGCTGAACAAGACAAAATAGGAGTTCTAAAGTCCCCATTAATTTCCAGAGGTCCACCCCCAGAGCCCTCGCTCCAACTACGTGTACGCCGTGCCGTGGATTACCCTGAAATGCCCTGGCAGGTGCGATACATCGGCCAGCCCGAACTTGGGGACAAATCCCGGCCCACTTTGGTCCGCAGCAGCATCGACGTCGCTGTCAGCAACTCTATTGTCGAGTTCCTCACTGAAATGGGATTTCGAATCGACTTTGAGTACATCATTCGAGGCTACATGTTTAGGAAAGGTCGAATGAAAGTCACAGTTTCCAAGATATTCAAAATGGGCCAAAGCAAAATTCCAGAACCTATGGAAACCATTTCCCAAAGTTACTTGGTGGAACTGAGTGTGCTGGCACCGAGTGGCCAGGAAGTGATAGGCGAAGATATGCGAATATTCGCCGAACAGTTGAAGCCTCTAGTACAGTTGGAAAAAATTGATTATAAACGATTGGTTCATTAAAATTAGATTCATCATGTTTGAATGTCTAAATCTTGGAATTACGCCAACTTTTGAATTCTATTATTGAAATTTTGGAATGTTCAATTCAAGTTTCGACATGTTCTTAAAAGGCTTAGTTCTTGAAACGTCTGAATTTTGTACTCGTGTATGCGCAATATTATATGTAAATATTTATTATGGAATGTGACAAAATAAAGTAAGTTATTTTTTAGTTCTTATTTATTTAATCCATATTTTACTCATTAGATATAATCATACATTAGAATGAATAACAAAATAATAAGTGTGCAATAACTTTTCTCATTCAAATGAATGTTGATCGGCCAGACTCCATAGCTTGCAAGGTTTTGAGTTCTTCTTCTTCTCGATATTTCTTTTTGTAAGCTTCGAGGGCTTCGAGCCCTGCTTTATCAGGATTGTTATAGTACGTTGCTCTCACATACTCTACTTCTTTTTCGAAATTTTTGGGTTGGTTGAAATAATGGAAGCAAAAGACGGGAAATCCAATGTATAAGCACATTTTTCCTACTTCTAATTGCCAGCCAGTCATTTTTATCAAATCTGAAAAACAAATGATTTTCCAATCATTATTTTTTGGTAAAATTCCAAATCAAAGCCAAATAAATTTTTTGTGAAGAATTTTGCGTTCACTTAAAATTCATTAAAAAGTAAACTTACGTTTGGAATAATCGACGAAACAATTAGATCGAGTGCCATAAACACGCTTCTAGACTCATTAAATGCGGATAGCTCGTTTTGTTTGTAATTATTTATTGTCGCACCTTGCAATTGTTATTTTACCATACTTTGTCAATAATCTTCGTTGGTTTTTGTTGTGACAATTTCGACCATGACACTTTCAATTGGTAATATATATACAAGTGCAGTTTATGCAAGTTCTCGTTTACACCGACTGAATTCGTAAATTGTATGTAGTTGTTCGATTTTCTACATGAATTGACACAAATTTCCAACTGTACTTCACGAGTAAAAATACAAATGGAATTAATAAATCGTATATTGAAGATGAATGAAACTTTTAAAACCATTTCCTCTAGTCACAAAGAAATAATAACGATTACTTTTACTCCCTCTAAAATAAAATATATGAATCCCAATATTTTTCACTACATTCTCAAGTCTGCAATATACTTTCATGTTATCATAGAATCGAAACTATAAGTTTAAAAAACATTTTCACTAACAGTTTCACATAAATCTACATCAAAAAATAAGGTGAAATGAACAAAATAGAAATTCTCACTTCTTGAAGTTTGATCATCACTTACAATTTATTCGTTTACCCATTTACATTCTTTGCTAATTTGCATACATCTAACAGAAAGACGGAAAGTATGATTCTGGTATCAATGCGTTCAATAAATGTAGGACGAAAAACGAAAAGCAAAATGTCTGAATTGTCTAAAATTATTTTGCTTTTCCTTGAGCAGCCACCGCAGCAATGGCAGCTTTAACAGTTTCTTCATCGCCCAAGAATTTCATGGAAACAACAGGCTTGAAATTTTCATCAAGTTCGTAAACGAATGGAATTCCAGTTGGCAGGTTGAGACCCATTATTTCGTCATTGCTCAACTCTGAAAAAACAGAAACAAATTGATAAAAACATGAAGGTAAAACTGTTACAAATTCCAAATGTAAATATAAAAAATAAATTACGATCAAGGTGTTTGACGATTCCACGTAAACTGTTTCCATGCGCCGCGATGATAATCTTCTTCCCCTCTTTCAACTGCGGAATGATCGTCTCATTCCAATATGGCAAGGTCCTTTCAATTGTCAATTTCAAGGACTCGAATTTTGGGAATTCCTCAGGTTTTGGTCCATTGGTATATCTTGGATCCTTGACAATGGCTTCGTAATATTTGTGGTCTGGTTCCATTGGCGGTGGGGGAGTGTCGAAAGACCTTCGCCAAATTTGCACTTGCTCTTCACCATACTTCGCAGCCGTTTCGGCCTTGTTCATTCCAGTAAGACCTCCATAGTGACGTTCGTTCAGACGCCACGTTTTTTTAACTGGGATGTTTTCCTGGTTAATTTCCTTCAGGATAGACTGCAGGGTCACCTGTGCTCTAGTCAACACCGAGGTATGGGCGACGTCGAAAGTGTAACCAGCGTCCTTCAGAGCTTTTCCAGCTCTAACTGCTTCACTCTTTCCTAAAAATATATATTATTTAATCAAGTGTTTCACAAATATAATACTTATAAATAACAAATTCATTCGATCCTATATGAAATAATATCCATTCATTCATTTGATACTGTATAATAAGGGTTAATGTCTAGAATAGGCACTTTTCCAAAAAATGACATAAAAAAAATTTTTTTTTTAAATATGCCTTTTTTTGGGGAGAACACGAATTCGGAAAAGTGCCTATTCTAGACATTTACCATAATAACAATATCCAGACGATTTACTTACTTATTTACTGAAAATTTTTTAATCGCATACGAACATCCGGAGTAACTTTCGATGCAAACAACGAAGTAGCAACATATCACAAAATTCCGAAAATAGGGCATTTTTTGCAAAATCATGACCATGATATATTCCTTGAATACTCTTTCAAATAATGCATTTTCTGAGTAATAGATCAATTTGTAATCAAAATATGCTAACAACACTCACAAATAATCGAAATGCAATATTTCACACGACGACCGACGACCTTTCGCCCTTCACGCTCAAATCAATGAATGAAAATGGAATTACCTTTTTCCGACAATCCCGCGTCGTACCAGCCACAGAACAAATTCAACTGATTCCATTCGCTTTCGCCGTGGCGAACCATTACAATTCTGTATTTCGACATAATTTTTTCGGTTTTTTCCTCTTTTTTTTAACACGCCGAAAATCGCCAGATATATCTGAGTCTTATTTTCTGCTTGTTTCTGCTGTCAGCTGTTTTGTGTTTGAGTTTGAGCATGTTTGACAGTTAAAGATGGCGCTAGGAATAAACTTTGTGTCCTTTGTGATCTTTTGATTTTCGTGTTCTTAAATGATTCATTCTGAATGCTCGACTTTTTATATATAGATATAAAAAGTGCTGTAGAGCGCCGCCTGGGGCGATCGGTCGAATTACAAGTGGCGAAAGAAAATAAGAATTCCTATGAGAATTGAAGAGTACCACAGTGCACCACAGTGGTACTACCACCCCTGATGTAATTTAAATGCACAGTGTGAAGATAAAAAATGGTGATTCGTCGAAAGTCGACGTTCATCGTAAATTGAGATATTTGCTCAATACTTCTGAGACATTTCAATGTAAAATAGTATTCATCTATTAGTTTAATTGCATTTTTTTACTTACAACAATGGGTCGTATCGATATGAAAATTGTGATGCTCGGACAATCCCAGGTCGGAAAAACGAGCATTTGCAACAGAATTGTTAATAATTACTTCAATGAAAATATAAAAAATCAAATTGTAAGTAACAGTTAATTATTTCAAAACAAATTGAGAACATAAATTTTACCATTCATAATCAATTGTTTATTTACAGACCATTGCTACTGCTTTTGCAAGCAGAGAAATTGAGATTGATGGAAAAAAATACGTTTTGGGTATTTGGGATACCGCGGGAACTGAAAGGTGGAATATGATTCATAAATCCACTTGGTCAGAAACGAATTTCAAACCAATTTTTTTAACTTCCCAGATATTATTCAATGGTTAAAACTTATTATCGAGGCGCAAGTGCCGCAGTTGTTTGTTACGACATCTCAGACTCTGCCTCTTTTCAACGAGCAAAATTCTGGATTCGAGAATTAAGATCCGTTGAAGAAAATTGCAAAATTTATCTTTGCGCTACAAAAAGCGACATTACCAAAGGAGAAAATCCTCTAGAACCTTCACCATTGCTTGACGTAGTGAAAAGATACGCCAATGGAATCCAGTGCAAATTTTATATAACTTCTAGTAAAACCGGTGAAAATATTGGTAATTAAATTGGTTCGAACTCTTATACGAAATATGGGATAAATTATCCTGTGTTTGCTTTGTTTTCCAAGACATTGTAAACTCACAATTTTTGTTTTTCATTGCAGAAGAAATGTTTCAAGAAATAACGAGAGATTACGCAGCAAATTCTGCAAATAAGGAAATCGAAGCCAGTAATAATTTAATAAGTTTGAACCCACCAGATGCAAAATTAAATTTTTGTTTCAACAAATGTTGATGTGATAAGTTTCAATAATACATGAAAAGAGAAATACTATACCTCATAAACAACTTTTTATAGAACGAAAATGTAATTTTATACAAGTATTTTCTAATAAAAAAATTTTTAAAGGTTCATACGCTTTTGGAGAATGAAGATTTATTAGAAGTACACTTCTCATTATCACAGGCTATAATTATAACAACTCTATTGAATAACAATAACTAGAAAGTTTATTGTATGAAAAATTTGAGATCATGGTTTGATATCATCTGCGATACTTTGAAATTATTTAAGCACATAGTAACAAAATTTATTTACATTGTAATTTGTACAATGGAAATTGCCTAGTAAAAAGCAGTTTATATTTTGAGCAATTCTTCAAATTTGTGTTGAAGATTTATGAGGAAATATTGAGAGGCAAAATTGTTTCACTTGTTCGTATGCCCCAAAAAATACAAAGCCTCCCATAGTGAAAGCGCTGACTCGAGGAGAAAATCCAGCGAATAAACTGAAACAATTTTCTTTATGAAAAATATTTTTCAAAAGTGAAACTGGTTTTTTGAATGAAAAAATTTTCATGTTGCTTACCCTCTGACTCCGTTTTCTCGATAAACTTCCTTCAACATAATCGAAATCCTGACTTCTGCTGCGTCTGCTGATGTCGAAGACAACATTATCCGAGTTTTTGCAACGTCCAAAGGCGTCGTCAACGCAGCCGAAATGGCGACTGAAAAATAATAAAAAAGTCAACATTTCAACTCGAAAAAATGAGTGAGAAAATGATTAAATTTCTGAACTGTAGCTTTCTGGAAATGGAAAAATAATTGTTCCAGTACCCGAAAGAGCCCCACAAATTCCTCCTTCGAAAGGCGTGCATTCTCGTTGTTGTTGACCAGCCCAATAGAGTTTGAAATACTCCCAAAGTGGCATTTGAATGAGACCAAATGGCAAATCCCTGAGAACTGTGCTTCCATATCCTCGGTACATCATTTTCAGCCCCAAAGGCCCTAGATCTTTTATTAAAGCTTGTCTCCTTTGTTTAACGACTTCGACTGGAACTCGAACTATACAAGCCATCTATACAAAACATAAAATTAGATAAAAACTCGTTCAACTGACAAAAATTATAAAATATAAATTTTATTCAAAAATAAGAGGATTTCATGAAACATTTTTCGAAGTTGCATATATCTTTCAGATACAGAAATGACGAATTTTTTAAACTAAAAAATGTCTATTTCAAAATTCTAAGAATTGAAGGTTTCAGAAGTTGACAAACTTGGGTTGAAAAATTCCGAAATTTGAAGACTCATGAATGAAGTTAACATCAAAAAATTTGGCGATTTAGATTGGAAGACTGTATAATTATAATATTTGGATTTGAAAACAAAAAATTAGCAATCCTCGCAATTGTATAAAAAACTGCGAGAATTGATGACAAATGATTGCCAACATTTGTTTCGATTCCCCATAATATTTCTGAAAATGATAAAAAGTTGGTCCAGAATTCGACGAGACATAATTTTTGATTTGTTAATTTATTGATAAAAATTATACCATTTCACCTAAACTTGCAGCAGTCATGTGGACGACGGGATGAAATTGTGAAGGAACAATTGGTTGTACGAATTCTTTAAAGCCTTCATAGGTGACAAAAAATAATGATGCTGAAATAAAATACAAAAACATTGTTTACAAAATTTCCAATTATTTTTGATTTTACGAAAAAAATAATAACAAGAAACTTGTAAATTAAAACGACTCAATATTTTGAAAATTGAAAATGAATTACATTTGGATAACATTTCGGAATATATTTTTCAACTGAAATTCATATTTTTTCAATATTTAGCATAATTTTTCGACTTTTTTAAATGTTCAAGTTCTTTTGAAAAACTGGATTTTTACCAGCTGGAGCTGAACCAATTGCCACAGGTAAAATTCCATGGTACAATTTGCGGAATCCACCAGATTCAAAAAAACCATGTTGACTTTGCAATCTAGTTTTCAGCGTGTCCAATGGGAAAAAAATTATATCACAAACTGATCCGGAAACAGCACCAGACTGAAAATGTAAAAAAATTTTATGTCATTGTTAATGTCATAAATAACAAAGAAACAATTTAATAATGTAAGACTGAAATTTTTTATCAACAAATATCCGAATCTCAAAATATTTTAGAAAATTGAAAATATATTACATAAAATTATTTTCAGTTTTTCAACAAATTATTGATGTTTCATCATATAATTTTTGCGATTCCAGTGAGATGATATTTACACAAATCATTATAAATAAACATAATAAAAAATGACATAATATGTTTTGTTAAGTTTATATGCTGTTTGTTGTATATTTACATTATTACTTTACTCTTATTATTACTTACATTATAAGGTTAGATTGAAAACACAAAATATGAACTGAAATTTTTCACTCACGATCATGGAAGTGAGGAAAAAATTTCTCGTATTCGCCAATTCTTGCTCTTTTTGAATCATCATGTCGAATCAAATCTCTTATCAGTATAGAAGACGTCTCTGAATAATCTAAACAAAATTACCAAAATAACAAATTTTCACTTATTTGACCGAATGTATTGAAGAATTCATGAAATGATGAATAATAAAACTTCAAAAACGCGTAGTGACATTCAGTAATTAGTTATTAAATCAATTTTACCTATTCGTACATGTGAATTAATTAATACATGACATATAACGTTATCACTGCGGTTATCACTTATCAATAGAATATTCACTACCAATAAATTCCGTTAGTCAATCATCCACAAAAACTGTCAGAACTTTGGAACTTTCCTTAAAAAATGATTTGAAAAATCAGAAATTAATTTTATCGCCTACGACGCGTACACGAATTACGATAGTCTGTTTTGAAATTGATGCGACGCCCTCATAATACAATAACACGGCACGTACTTGAGTAGAGCAGTGGCATGTTGTGACGGTGACAGCTGACGTGAAAAACAGATAATCACCGATAACAATTAGAATTGCTAAAAATCAAAAAAGTAGAAAAGAAATGCGTGTAACGAGAAAAAACATGAAATTTGAAATTCTGACACTTTATACATCACCGGATAATTATTTTCAGAGAATGCCGCTGTGAATAAGTTCGCAAAATTTTAGTGTAAAATCGCGCTATCGTGAACAAAAATTAATTCAATTAATTGTTCATTTAAAAGGATTCGAAAATGTCGAATAATTTGTTAAAAAGCAGCTTGGAAAACGCTTCGTTCAACATTATATTTCAGGTATATATGACAGTGTTTGTTTACTAAAAAAATAACGCTTTTGAATGGAGGGATAATTTTCGAATTTCAAACTTCCGAAAAATTAGTAAAATGTAATATTTCGAAGTCGCTCCGAATTTTCAAATGATTATGTCTTAATTTCTATAAATTTTTTGATTTGGTAAAAAAATCGTGAATTTTGCAAATTTTATTGTTCAATTTATTCCAGAAACTTTTAAAAACTGTTTATTGTTTCAGATATTATGTCGCTGTGTAACATTTGTTTTAAACGCATTTGTCGTTCGTCATGTGGGACACGCAGTTTTGGGAGTAATGAACGTTCGTTTGTTGCTCCTGGAATCAATGATCATGTTTTTATCCAAAGAACCATTCATGAAAGCTTGTTTAACAAATACAGCTGAACATAATTGGGCCCAGGTCATCAACTTGCTGTGGATGACGTAAACTTTTATTCATAAAAACCATATTATTATAAAAAGTCATCTATGTAAGGCTAAGTTATTTTATTATTTTTTCAGCGTTCCTGTTTGCTTTCTGATGTCAGGATTGTTCGGCTACATTTGGCTGTATCTTTTGTCGACAACGGAAGCCTTACCACAGTATTACGTTTTCGCCGTGTGGGCAGTAGCTTTGTCTTGCATCATCGACTTATTATCTTTACCTGTTCAATTAGTTTGCAGCTCTTTTTTATTCGTCAAGCTAAAGGTGAAGATTTTCGGAAAATTGTTTCCTTCGAGAATTATCGCAAATTAAAGAGATTTTTGTATTCGAAATACATAATTTTTATGTTAGAATTCAAATCTAAAAAAAAAAGAATAATTAAAAAATGGAACTTTGAAACTGCAATGGTCACTGTTACTAAAGCTCATCTTTAATAAATATTGTTATGCTTTAGGTTGTTTTAGACTCGATAATGATAGCAATTCGCACTGCAACGTTCGTTCCCATAATTTTGTATCAGCCGGAAAATGCGCTTCTTGCATTTGGAGTCGCCCAATTAGTTGCGGCCGTTTTTTATACCTTGAGTCACTACGCTTATTTTTACCATTACATGAAAAACATGAAAAAGCATAAATTGAAAAGACGATCGTCAGTGGATAATTCAGAGGAAAAATTCGTCGTTTCGGAATCAGAATTTCCGTTTAGATCGATTCGGGATTTTTTGCCTGGGCAGCTCGAAAACGAAGTAAGTTAAAATTCACGAAATCTGATTTTCTTGAATTCAAGAAAAAATAAATTTTTTGAAGTCGACTTCGTTAATGATTAGATTTTCGACTGTTGTTACAATGTTCATTTTACAGGATTTCGTGATTGACAGAAAGTTAACAATCCTCACGTGGAGCTTTTTCCGACAAAGTATTTTAAAACAAATACTGACAGAAGGCGAGAGACTGATTATGACGGTTCTTCCGATTTTGACTTTTAGTGAACAGGTATATACAACAAAATTTTCAAATATTGTAAATCATTATTTAACAATGACTCAATATATTATTTAAAGATTATAGGTATTGAAGTTTAATGGAATAATTTTTTTTCAGGGTACATATGAAATTATCAATAATTTAGGATCTTTAGCAGCGAGATTTATTTTCCGACCAATCGAAGATTCCGCCTATTTCTACTTCACCCAAATGGTCAAAAGAGATAAGGCAATAAACGAGCAACATCCTGTAAATAACATATTATTCTTTGATAGTTTGATACCAGGAAATTTTCCCGAATCACTTTTTTTCCTAATCTTCCAAATTCAGGTAAAAATTCAGGAAAGCGTGTCAGTTCTGACTCACCTCTGCTCCGCTGTGATCTCCATTGGACTCGTCGTCTTCGTGTTCGGCCAATCCTACTCTTCCACCCTTCTATGGATCTATGGTGGCTCTAAACTCACAACCCCATTGCCAGTGGGCCTCATGAGGGCCCATTGCATCTCCGTGCTTTTGCTCGGGGTCAACGGCGTCACCGAGGGCTACACCAGCGCTACCGCCGATAGCACCACTATCAACAAAAGCAATCTAACTATGATCTACGAGTCCGTCGCTTTTCTCCTTTTCTCTTACATTTTCGTCAAGTGGTTTGGTCCCGTTGGCTTCATCTTTGGAAATTGCATTAATATGTTTTTGCGCATTTTGCACTCAACGAAATTCATCAACAAAAGGCATCTCAACACTGGCTACAATCCGCTTCGCGGACTGGTTCCAAAGTTTTTCTTCAGCGGGGCTTTGATTTTTGCTGCCATTGTGACGAACATTTCCCAGGTTAAATTAAACTTTCTCTTTTTCAAGATTTGAAAATTATTTGGGATGTATGTACGAAATTCAAAACTAATAATTTATACTCAAAGCTTGTCAGTGCTTTGAAAATTATTCCCAACGTTGACATTATCAATTTTTTTCAGGCTTATTTCTTCCCAGAGAGAAAAGTCATTCATCTTTTTATCGGTGCTGTGATTTTTGCAATTGTTCTCATCGCTTGGACTTACGAAAACCGAGAACTGATCAAATTGGCGATTGAAAAATGGAAAGATCGGAAAAATAGAAGAAAAAAGAGCGAATGACCTGATTTTTACTTTCCATAAACAAATTTTGAACGTTATATTAAATGTTGATGTGCTGTATTTTTTGTTGAATATAGTGATTTATTTTGTACAGAGAAACGTAAATTCATTTTCCTGTCTGAATTTGCACATGAAAATTTTGAATTTTACAAAAAAAAAGTACAGACTATATTAAGTCTTGGAAAAATATTGAATATTTTGATCAAAATATAGTAAAAATATACATTTCAGTAAAATGATTAGGCAAATGGATTCAATTGACGTATTTCGGATGTTATTTATATTAACTTGATTTTGTTTTTGCAATTGTATGAATGTACACTATCTATATATATATTCTATTCTTTTATCTTATGTACATGAATAAACTTGAGAGTTCTGTTCAAATCGACGACGTTGTTTTGTAAATTGCGCCAATGATGGGCCCTTGGCTTTGAATCAAACATTGTCTGAAAAATTGAATGTTTTCAGTTTGTTTAACTAATTCTTTTCAACATAAAAAAGTGTTATATACCTATTTTCGTTTTGCAAACGTATTATTGGAAGTGGTGATTTTGATTCTATTCTTCCCGCTTGATCTGCGATAGCTGCAATTATTCCAGCGCTTTCTCTTGTAACATTTCCTTTTGCTGTAAAATTATGATTTCAGGATTTTTCATTTTAAATAACTAAAAAATAAGTTTGATTAAAATCTTTGTTTGCTTTAATTTTGCATAATCCAGTAGTGAAATTTTTGATTTGATATGTATTGTGTTCATTATGAACTATCAAGAAACTCAAAATTTTCACCTTCCAAACAAAGTCCTGAACGATCTGCCAAAACACAGCCAATGACGTTTCCAGTGACGTTTCTGAAAAGCAAACAACGATGTTCAACACTAAAAAACAAAACAATTTATTGTAAGAATCAGTAATATACATTTTGTCCTCCATTATTTTTTCCAAAGTTTGCTCCATTTTGCAGAACAATATGTTTCAAAGTCGGCAACAATGTTCAAGGTCCTTTTTTCGAAAATTAAAAACCAAAAGATTACAAAATATGTCGCGCACAAATCAAAACAAGATGTTTGTTTTGACTTTTTTGCTCTTTTGTTGACTCAAGTTGACATTCGACATGGGTTTCTTTTGCCATTTAATATGGATTCCTAACGTTGTTTTTTGTGATATAGCAAAAAAATCTTTGTGAACCGTTAATACCGTTATCTAAAAAAACACCGATAAAAAAACATTCACCGTAAAACAATCAGATGGGTCAAAATTGGTAAAAATTGAAAATTTCAGAACATCTGCCAAAGAAGGAACAGCCTCTCAACCTTCAACAATTTTTGTATTCAACCAGACTTTTTCGCGGGAAGTCATATTTCAAATTTTGCACATTACATAGCGGCACATTCGCACCTACCCTCATGCGAAATTTTCCAAGTGTAAGTGTGTGTACATGCATGGAAAAAATGCTACGTGACTTATTCGGTGTCAAAAATGGCTGGTGAGTGACAGTTTTATTCTCTCACTTGACATTTTTTCCCTTAAAAACGTTTTTATAAATCGTCAATTTTTATTTTACAGGCGAAAACGAAAAATTTGAATGTTGTAGTTTATTTATCATCGAAAAAAAATCAAATTTATTGCTGACATGTACCTGTTTTTGCTTTCTTTTGCCCTACTTTCCAAACATATTTTTTCAAATTCGTTTTTTATGCGGATTTTTGTATTTTTAGCATTAATTAGCGTGAAAGAGATATTAATTATCACTGTCATCTTTTTTCAACATTTATAATTGAAATCATACCAAGAGTTCATAAATCAGAGTTAGCAATATAATTGTGTATTGTCCTTCCCTCAATCTGAATTGTGTTATTTATTAGTCTGTTATTATTTTTTTAATAATTTGTTTATGTCGTCTAAATCGGAATAGCGAGTCTAATATCGTCAATATCTAATCATTTTCCAACTCGATAAATTATTATAATTATTTGAGTTCTAGAGTGAAAAACCGTTACAAATTTCTCAAGAAATAAAAGGAAAGGTGTACAAAAATAATTATATAGTTAATTTTAAGCAGTTATTTTTATAAATTTCTAGGTAAAAATCCATTCGAAAATTTGCTGAAATCCATTGAAATCGAAGGGGATAAGAAAAAATATTATGACATAAGCAGTTTCGGCAAAAAATATGGTAATTGATGTAAAATAATGCAATCTGCATGCGAGGAATTGATTGAATTCTTTCTTGCATACTAGTCTCAGTTTTTTCTTTGACTGATTCTTTTCTCATGCGTTTTGATACATCAGAGTTATTGAAACTTGAAAATTTTGTTTGCTTTTACCATTTCAACATATACTGCGCTATTATCAATTGTTTAAATTTGTGAATGTTTTTCACAATTAACATTTTTTAATTCAGTACCTGTGTTTCTAAACGATGTATAATTAAAAATTTTGAATATTAATAACTTCTAAGCAGTCGATTAGTATAGATATTTTTGTGTTTTAGTGCCAATTGATTACGATTAATAAATTCCTCAATAATACCAAAATTATATTCTGTATCGATTTCACATTTATAGAAAAATTACCATTCTCCATCAAAGTTCTTTTGGAAAGTGCAGTCCGAAACTGCGACGAATTTCAAGTAACCACAACAGATGTTGAAACAATTCTTGACTGGGAGAAAAATCAATTTTCGGAAAATGGAGTGGAAATTGCATTCAAACCAGCTCGAGTTATTCTTCAGGTGAAAATGAAACCCCACCCTCCTCTTCCTGCTAAAAAACTGCAAATATTTTTCAGATATGGATAATTCATTTCAATTTCATAATTTTTAACTAAACTGGTTCATCCACGAAATATTAAACAAAATTCCTTTACAAAAATTTCTTTCGTTTCAATGGAACTCACGAATATCAACCCACTTTCAATCATATGACCGTTTGCTTAAAAAAAAAAAACACACCGACAGTTAATATCCACAACAAACTGCTTTTTTATTCGTTATTCAATAATAACGATTTGCCAAAAAATTCCGTTTATTTCGGTACTATTAAAAAATTGTCTGAGTTTCATCAATATTATCAATATATTTAACTTCGAAAACTTTTGTGATTGAATTTTTTCAATTATTGGTTTAATTTGTTGTAGGATTTTACTGGGGTCCCAGCTGTCGTTGATTTTGCAGCAATGCGAGACGCGGTTAAAAAACTAAATGGCGATCCCAATAAAATAAATCCTGTTTGTCCTTCGGATCTTGTCATTGATCATTCGATCCAAGTAGACTTCACAAGAAGGTTTGAAAATGCGAATTATATCGATGAAAGTGTTAATTCATCATATAAATTTTCAAGTGCCATTCCAACGAAGTTATTATTAAATTTTCACCTTAAATGTCTTATCCAACATCAATTTAATTGCATTTTTTCTTAAAAAAAAAAAAGCGATGACGCCCTCAAACGTAACGAGGACCTGGAATTCGAGCGAAACAAGGAGAGATTCATGTTCCTGAAATGGGGAGCAACTGCTTTGAAGAACATGTTGATCGTGCCACCAGGAAGTGGGATCGTGCACCAGGTCAACCTGGAATATCTGGCCAGGGTTGTGTTCGATGGTGATGAAATTTTGTACCCGGACAGTGTTGTGGGGACGGATTCGCACACGACGATGATCAACGGACTTGGGGTCCTGGGATGGGGGGTGGGCGGCATCGAGGCAGAGGCTGTCATGCTTGGACAGGCTATTTCCATGCTTCTGCCCAAGGTCGTCGGCTACAAATTGGAGGGCCACTTGAATCAATTCGTCACGTCTACAGACTTGGTTCTCACAATTACAAAAGTGAGATCAAAGTTTTTATGAATTTTCATGCAACTCATTTTATGTAAACCAAAGTTATTATTGTTTTTTCTTTTTCAATATAGAGTGAATTTTTATGCATACTTTTGTTCAATTATAAAGCAAATACAAGTTTTATAGTTACTTTTGTACTTTTGTTTCAGAATCTGCGACAATTGGGCGTTGTCGGAAAATTTGTAGAATTTTTCGGTCCTGGAGTTTCTCAACTCAGCATTGCAGATCGAGCTACAATTTCAAACATGTGCCCTGAATACGGAGCCACTGTTGGATTTTTTCCCGTTGATGGGCAAAGTTTAACTTATCTGCGCCAAACAGGTGCGGGGAGATTTTTTCATCCATTCATGAAATCATCAATTGTCTTCGATAATCAAAAATTGAAATTTTCAATAACTTTTCATTGACGTTTCTTGTTTAGCACTTCTAAATAGAACCAATGACTCGATGAATTTCATTTAATTTAGTTGACCCAAGTTCACGAAAATTTAAACGATCTACTTTTGATAAAACTTGTTGATATTTTTTCAATTTAATAATAATAATAATAATTCATAATGATTCTAATTTTTTTCTACATTTTTTTATGAATTTTTAGGACGGTCAAACGAGCATATCGCAAGGATTGAAAAGTATTTGGACACAGTTGGGATGTTGCGGAATTATGATGATCCATCGCAGGACCCAGTTTTTTCTGAAGTCGTTACTTTAGATTTGGGCACAATCGTTTCGAGCGTAAGCGGCCCGAAAAGACCCCACGACCGAGTTTCCGTGTCGAACATGAAAGTCGATTTCAACCAGTGTCTTACGAACAAGGTTGGAATAAATTTGTTCGAGCGAAATTTTCTTCACAGATTTTCAAGTCTGATTTTCCGTTATAAATAATCTTTGGTCTTATTTTCGATAAATATTATTGCCTAAAACAATAGAAAAAAAAAATAGATCAAGACGAATTTGCAATAGAAACAAATTGTTGGTTTCGGAACAACATTTGTAAGTTTCGATTGAACTCGTCAAGTTGAATTTTCTGACCTCACAAACCCCTAAATAATGAAACTAAGAAACTCAACCATCGACGAATTTATTCCGAGAGTTAAAACGAGTTTTATTCCCCACATCTACGTTTCGAGATATTTCATGCCGATCCAAGATCGAAGTTAGATGAATTCAACCGGTGACGGATTTTATCACTCGCCAACAAGATTAGTTCAAAGTTTCGAAATCTTTTTTGTTGCATCATTCTATAATTCTATTGTTGATAATTAAGTGTCGATCCGAGATCGAGATTTGATGAACAAATCCGGTGTCGCATTGAAGTACGCGAAACCAAAATCCGTTCACCCAATTTCGAAATCTAAAACTCTGCACGGCGTTTTCCCTTTTGGAAAAATCTAGTGAACTTTTATGGATACTCTGAGATTTAACCAGGGTGAACTTCTCCGATAGCGAATATGATTACTTGACACCAAGATTCGTTCACCCAGATACAAGCTTATCTTAATTACGGAAAACGAATTACAAAATAAAAAAATCGACCTGCAATGATGAAGGCGACCTTCAGAATCCAGGGGAACTACTGCTGTGATATGTCTTCATTATAGCACATCACTACAGCAGTACCTCTACATCCTCAAGTAAAAACACAATTTCTAAAAAACAATGACCGTTGATATTTCCCTCGAGCGTTACCTTCATATTCTAGCTTTATGGGTTTCAATTATTACCATAGAAGTAGAACACCAAAGAAACGCGCAAGGGTTTTTTTCCGAGCCGTCGGAGGTGATTTTCTCTGATACGATCCTGCTCGCAAGCACGAGTATTTCGATCTAGTCACGTTCCTTAAAATAGAACGTGATACTAGATCCATACTGCGTTTTTGCTAGCATGATTGAGGGAAAAATCGACGAAGAATTGTTCTTTGTAATTGACACTGGATGAAACTTTCCCGGTAGGAATTGAATAAACCCAACTAAGGCAGATTCACCCAAAATCAATCACAATATTTTCGTGAAAAGTCACTCTTGAAAAAAAAAAAACCTCACATTTCAACCTTATTAGAAAACAAGTTGCAGTGTCCCTCGTTATTATGTAAAAAAGTCTCTCACGGGAATTTCAAGTTTGCAGAATAAAATATGAATAAAAATTGCATACAGACTCGCCCGTTGCACTGAACTAGCCACCGAAGTGCGATGAGTTGTGAGATCGACACTGGATGAGTCTCGCCCGGTGAGGAGTCGAATTAACCCTAACCGAGATAGGCTCATCGAGCGTCTACCTCAAAGTGCGTGATGTTACTCGAACGAAGTCCAAAAAAACACTGCGCATTCTAGGGGATGACACTTTTTTCGTAGTGGACACAAGGCCCCACGCCCGAGTGCTGAAGAGGGGTTAATCTTCCTCTCTGGGGTAGCGGGGGAGGATCAGCTACTGACGTTCGAGTTCTCCCCTCTACTTCTACCGTTTCGGATTATTATGTTTCTTTTCAATCGCCATTAGCGAATAAATCCCTTCAGTAACTGTTATTGAAAAACAGTTGCATTCAGGAAAAATGCTTCGATTCAAATGTAAAAGCGACTTTTTGATCCGACGATAAATATTGAAAATTGCAATATATTGATAAAATTTGAGAAACGAGAAATTTTCACACTTTATTTCTAGAGAAGTCCAGGCCTCAAGTATGCACAGGGGCCTGGATTATCGAGTCACAACTTTGGGAAACCCATCGGGAAAACTCAGGCTTGAGAGAGGAAGGGGCTGACGTCCGGAATAGCGTAGACATGTTTGCTTTGAGGGCTTATAAAAATGAAAAATTATGCGTCATTCACAATGGCGATATAAGCCACAGATTTAGAAATTACTATTTTTCAAAGAAGGTGAATTTTAAGGACTGGATTGGCTTCAGAATTTAATCGGGAACACATTTCGTTGATTTAGTTCAGAGTCAAGATTTATAAACTTAATAAAGTCCCACATCGAAATTTCCGTCGACCGTTCATCATAAGAACGAAATTTTTTTCTGGGAAAAATATGCATATTCCATCAATTGGTTAGGACTTGATTACTGTTGAACTTGTTCATTAAAAAAATAATAATAATAATGCAAGGATTTTAATCGTCGCGCGAGTTTTCGGAATTTCTCAGCACT
Source organism: Platygaster equestris (assembly GCA_030522785.1). Lineage (NCBI taxonomy): Eukaryota > Metazoa > Arthropoda > Insecta > Hymenoptera > Platygastridae > Platygaster > Platygaster equestris. The sequence goes on from JAPYZK010000563.1 coordinate 18,720, forward strand.
TTCGACATGAAAATCATAGATTCAATCAAGGTACTTGTATTAATTGCTGCACAACGAAGATAGTTCATTTTCAGTTAAAAATGGAAAAAGTTGTACAGTCGAAATTCTCGAGAAAATATATTCAAACGAGTTACTAAAATTTTTATCTCAGACCGGAGTTTCAATTAACTTGAAAGATGTGATTTTTGAATGGAATCTAGAAAGATCTACTAGAGATAGATGAGATCCAAATGTAGAAAATTGTAGGTTTCATGCAGGCAAAAAAGGTCACCGATACGACCCTACAAGCATTATTTGTAAATTACTACGTTTTCTAATTTATGAAAAACATTGGATTAAAGAAATTTAAAGTTTATATTGAAACCTTCATGTCAATAAAATAATCCAGAACATGGAATAAAAAATGACAAAACAACATTACGAATAAAATGTTGACAGCGGCCTCGGAATCCTGGGTAACTACTGCTGTGATATGACTCCTTTATTGCACATCACTACAGCAGTACCCCTGCATCCCTCAGCCAACATTGATATGCAATCACGAATGCTGATGAGCCGAACGATGATTTGTCCCTCAAGCATTCCTTTGCTAATCTAGCTTTATGGGCTTGAAATCACATACAAGTAGATCACCAAAGAAACGCGCAAGGGTTGATGCTGCTGATGATTTTCTCGATGACCATGATCTTGCTCGCAAGCACGAGTATTTCGATCTAGTCACGTCGTCAATAAACGTGATACTAGGTCAATACTGCGTTTTTGCTAGCATGAAAAAATTATAGCGATGCACGGCGGAATATTTACTATTTGTGGACTCACTAATACGAAAAAATCGAAGTTTAATATTGCACAAACACTTTTAGAACACAAGCTTACCTTGATCAGAGTACCAGAGTCCGGGAGAACTGGCCGTCTACTGAAAATAATGTTTGGAAAAGCGGTGTTTTATACTGCCCTGGGCCAGCTGCCGAGGTGGGGTGAATTTCCTACCCGGCAGTGACGCCGGTATCGCCCGAATTTTGTTCTTGTTACTGCTTGTTACTTCCGACGTTTTGATCGTTGTTTTTTTTTTAATTTTTGATTTTTACACAATGTTTTTTAGGTTTTTATGTAGCGATAAAATACGCGTAGACTATTTTTTTTTGGATATGTTTTTTAGATTATCGGGTTTAATCATTAAAATTTGTTATTTAAAATGGAAGACAGGAATTGAAAATTTGAATCATAAGGTCAAGGGTGATTTTCTCACATGCTCGAATTTTTTACTCTTTACTTCCGGTGCTTCGGTCGTTTTTTTTTTTTTTTCTTTTCAAAATAATTTGTAGGTTTTCAGATCGCAAAAAAATACATCTACACTGATTTTGAAAACATTTTTTATGTAATAATTGAGGCTGATTCATAATTTGTGAATTGAAATGGAGGACGGAAATTGAAAACTTATGAAGTTTTGAATGTACGTGCTTCAAGTGTTCTATGTCCGGTTTATTAATTTTATAATTTCAGGCCCGAAATGTATTTTCTGTATTGCAATTTTTTAATTCGTGAATTCATCGTCGTTTTTTTCGACTTTTTAAAATGAGTTATTTCATTTCGAAATTTTGATTTTTTCACGTTTTACCGCGGTTTTTTTGAGTCGAAAAAAATACGTTTGATAGATTTATTGCATGTTTTAATCTTGATCTATGATTTATTTATTTTTAATTGAATGCATTATATAATTTTCTGATTAAAAAATTTTAGCTAATGAATTTATTGTTGTATAGATGTTTTTCTGTTCCTTGCAAGAGAAAACTCATGATTCTGGCAGTTATTATTTTTTAAGAGAAATTCAATTTCTTAAAAAATAAAAAATGCATGGATATCTTCGAACAATTGAAAAAAAAAACATTGACAAAATTGCTCAAAAATTGCACAAATCATCGAAATATGTGAAAAAATGTTGAAAAAGAAAAAAATTGTAGTATTTCTGAAATTGAGGAATTTTATAAAAAATTTGAAATTTGAGAATCTGTACCGATTTTATGTCGAATGAAGATAAAATCTAATTAAAATTTACAACAATAATTACCAATAATACAAGATACAGTTTTCTTGAAAATCGTCAAAAATTTCAGTTTTAAATGCACGAAATGTGTCAACGAATTTTAATTCATGCAAATTAATAATATAATGATTCACAATTTTTTACGGTGTTTCAAAAAGGAAATAATAATGATACTCGTAGTCATAATTTTTCGAAAAATTTGAAAAAATTAAAAAAAAAAGAGAAAATGGTGATAATTCTTGAGTGCAGGAGTCGAATAAAAAATTCTTACTTTGAGGATCCATACTGATTTCGATTTTTTGGCCAAAAAGTAGATCTAATTTGCTGTCGGAAAAATTCGTAAAAAAAATGAATAAAATAAAATCAAATTTTGGATTACAAATTTTTATTATAAATGTACGAAATTGATTTTCTGTCCAGAAAAATTTTAATTCATGCATTTATTTTAATTCATGTAGTTTTTTGCGGTTTTTCAAAAAGGATAATCATAATTCTCGCAGTTATGATTTTTTAAAAGAATTTTAAATTCATTCAACATAATAAATTTATGGAAGTATTTCAACATATAATTTGATACATTTTTCGAAATAAGCTCAAATTATCAATTTCTTCATGCTCAAGAAAAATAATTGTGATAATTTTTGAATTGAATTAAAAATTTAATTAAGAATTTAATTAAAAATTCTTATTTTAAGGATCTGTACCAATTTTTCATCAAATCTGCTATCGAAAAAATTCTCGAAAATAACGAACAAAATTGAATACAATAAATTTTGAAATTTTGAACTTGAAATAACTCGTAATTTATATCCTAGTTGTAGGTCAATGACATTGTGATTCAGTTTCAAATTTTTCTGCGTTTCTAGATAAGGGATTTTTCAATCAAAACAAAACCATCACGCGGTTAAACTTGATAATTCTGAATCGAAAAATTCACCTTCGAAATGTTTATTATTCTCAAGAAGTTTGGTAACGTGAAAATTCGAATATAACTTTTGAAGCTGAAAAATCTGTCAAATTCGACTCAAATCGATTTCTGGTATAAGACGTTGAATTCACGTTTGGAAAATTGTAAATTATTAACTTTAGTCAACTGTTTTTGTATTAGAAATTTTTCGTAAATTTAGAGGCCGAAAAATATCGAAATCCAAGTTATAAACTGTCAATAACAGTTAGGAAAATTTTTCACTGTTTGAAAATTAGGTGTTTATCGAAAAATTCGATAATTTTTCAAGTTCGAAAATCGTATAGAAATTCTAAGAAAATTATATAATGAATGAATGGATTCAAAAAACTCAGTAAAAAATCTTGAATAATTGAATTTCATTTTTCAGAACTTTGGGTTTTAGTGTATAACTTTTAGAAATTTGAGAATCTGAAAGTTCGAAATGTTGAGGAAATCCGAAGTTGGAAATTTCCAAATTTAAATCCAAAAACTTCGAATAAATTTACATATTTCAATTTGTTCACAATAGAAAATTTTTCGAAAATTAAAATTAGGGTTTCAGAAAACTTCATTTTTAGATATGAAGACAGTAGAAACAAGACGAAAGTGGGATTGTTTTGATAGAAAATTGAGAACGAAAAAAGATAAGGTGCATTTGGGCGGGAAGACGAGGGATTTTCACGGCGCGTTTTATTCTTCGAAAATGATGACTTGAAAAAAAACAAAAGGAAGAAGAATAATGATTGCTATAATGATGGAATTAACGATATAAATAACATAAACCAACTCCAAGTTTATAAAAAAACTTGCCTTTTTATTAGATTTTAGAAAATGTTTTGAATTATCTATACAAGTTTTTATTTATGTGAAATTCTCAGTACACCCGAATCACTGAAAATTCACTGAAAATTCATAAATTTTTCCTTTTTTTTTGTTTATTTTTTGAGAATATCAAAATGAGTAAATTTTTTTTGCTGTTATTGACGTTTTTTCGACATTCCTAAAATTTTTGTTTTTCAAGAGATTTCACACATTTGGGCGTTATTCTTGATTTCTTGGGTAGAACTTCAGAAAATGAAACGCTCTATTTTTTCTTGTTTCTTGTTTGGAAAATTATCTCTTTTTTAATTAAAAAATCGATAGATATTACTGCTATTTTCTTCATTTTCTTTATGAAAAATTTCTCTGCTTTTGTATTTTGTATTTATATTTGATATACATAAAAAGTTGAAATCAAACGAAAGTTATAAATAAAAAATTTCTGAATTTTCGTGAATCTAATTGCGGGAATTTTGATTTTTTGACATTTTCTACGGTATATCAATTTTTCAACTTCACAAAACAAAAATAGTACATTTATTACGTATAAATTATAGAAAAAGAGCCTTTTTCGATGAGAAAAATGTAAAAAATTGCGGAGACTAGATTTTTTGATGAAAAAGGCGATAATTTCGGAATAATTTGCGATCAAATTTTTCGTAAAAATCGATAAAAATTAATTTTTTCCAGAAATGTCCAAACAATATTTATATTTTCAATAATCATGAATCATAGACATTTACAAACTCGATTTCTCAATCGAGAAAATGTTAATTGTTACAACAATCCAAGTTATCCGTTTTGGAAAAAAATTTCCACTTAGCTTTGAAAATCATCGAAAACTTCATGAACGAGTTGAAAGTCAGAGGAATATTTTTCCGTGTTTCCGAAGAAAAAATCTACAAATGAGTAAAACCGAAAAATGTAGAAAACCCGGATAATCCCTGCGGCTCCTGTATCCAAGAATCGCAAAATTTTCAAATTTATCATCAATAAAACACTTTAGAGTCAGTTCCACTTTGATTCCAAAAAATTCGATGAATAATAACGAAAATTTAATTTCATATTAAAAAAGGAAATACTCCAGAATAATATAATGAACGAGGCAAAATTTCAAGGCATTTTGTGTTAGCAAACTGAAAAAAATAGAAACAGCTCAAAGAGATTAAAATTTTTCGGTGTATTTGGAAAAACCCCGACACTTCTGAGTGTCAGGAACTATAATTCCAAAGAATTACCAAGGGATCATCCAGTAATTTACAAGGGGTCGACAATCAATCAGCAAAGTTAAATTTTGTTTGCACAAATTTTCAACAAAAAATCGAAAAAGGTGACGATAGAGCATTAAGATTGGGAAGATGACGTCTTTCACGTCGATATCTGATAAGCCCAAACCGAGCCTCCGGGGGTCCCAAAGAGATCATCAAGGCAATGCATTCTTTTTGTGCCACATTTAATGATTCAGAAGCTGTAAAATGTCGCGTCCCCACATCATCCATTATCACCCCTTGTAATAATAACTCGGCGTTTCCTAAATAAACAAATTTCCTGGGTTTTTCCGCGTCGTTTTGTCTCGTTTTCGATGTCAGAAATGTTTCTTATCTACTAGGTGGATTACAACTCAAATGAGCAATTAACTTTTGTGTTTTTCGCGTCGCAGTTTTGTCTCGTTGAAGATGTCACAAATTTTTTTTTATCTAGATTGATTGATATTTTCGAATATGCTTGATTCTTTATCATTATTGTTGCTAAATAAACAACTTTTCTTGTTTTTCTTTCTTTTTCGTTTTAGATGTCACAAAATAAAAATTTTCGATTATGGTTAATTATTTTCAATTTTTTTGATGAAATTTGAGTAATATAGAATTTTTGGAAATATGCAGGTCGGTTTCAAAGGTTTTGGGCTTGCTCCCGAAAAAAGGAAAAAGAGGGCAATTTTCAGTTTGAAGAAAGATTTTCTCGGTTTTTTTTTTCGTTTTGGATGGCATAAATTTACAATTTTCGATTATGTTTAATTATTTTTAATTGTTTTAATGCAATTTGAGTAATGTAGAATTTTTTAAAATTTTCAGGTCGGTTTCAAAGGTTTTGGGCTTGCTCCCGAAAAAATGAAAAAAGAGGGCAATTTCCAATTTGAAGGAAAAGATTACAAACTCAGGCATGGATCGGTCGTAATTGCTGCAATTACGAGTTGTACGAACACGAGTAATCCGAGTGTAATGCTGGGTGCAGGTAAATAAATTTGAATTTTTTATTTAAAAAAAAAACAATTTATTAACAAACACTTTCATTCTATGATTGAATTGCCTTGATCGGGGTGTATGTGCATTTAGGATGGAGAGAAATAATTGGAAATAAATGTTATGATTTTAAATTTTATTGAATAATTATCATGGAAATTTCAAACATTGAAACGAAAATTCAGAAATAAATAGTGTTATGGAAGTTTTAATTTCAATATAAAAATGTTTGAATTGAAACGTGAGGTTTTTAGAATTTTAGAATGATACAGAAATGTTTATAAATTTCATCAAAATTTAAGGAAAAAAATTGTTCGATTTAGAAGTTATTGTTGTGGTCGGGCAGAATAATAACGTCGTCAACTTTATTTTGTGTTAATACCAACAAATATATTTCACGTTTCTACAACAACTGCTATCGTACATATT
>JAPYZK010000564.1:0-32506 GCA_030522785.1 Platygaster equestris
TGTTAATAGCCGAAAGTGCATTTAATGAGCATTCAATAAGCCGTTCCAAGACTTTTTATCGGCAGTGTCATTTTCATACTTTGAGATATTATTCTTTTGAAACATATTGTAAAGACCAAGAATCTGTGTACGGAAAAAAATGTTTTTCGAGATTGGTTTTAAAAAATGTTATCGCATAGCATTTAAAAAGCTTTTCATGATTTGTAAGTAGGTGTCACGCCGATTCCGAAACATTTTCCAGATTTTCTACGATTTTTCGCCATGTTCTGCTGACTTAACCTAAAGCTAGCAGAACCTTGATTCCAAAAAATATATAAAAGCAGTAAAATCGCCATAAGTGAGTGAAATTTGCATTTATTGAGCTTTTTAATAGTCTTTATCGGCAGCGTCGCTACTATGCGTCGAGTGATTCGGTGCGCGATTCGAAACATCGGGCTAGCAGACCAAAATCCTGTTTTTCGGAAACAATTATTTTTTCCAACATTATTTTTTTTATTCATTAGGTTTTTTTGTGGCATTTAATTAGCCTTTAATTATTATCCAGGTGCCCGACTGATCTGATTGCGTTTTCTATGATTTTTCACCATGTTCTGCTAACTTTATCTAAAGTTTGCAGAACCTTGATTTAAAAAAAAACTATAAAAGCATTTAAATCGGCGAAAGTGTATTTAATTTGCATTTAATCAACCTTTAATTGATGTTTTTTCAAAATGCTGATCTGCTGACACTGCTCTTCTAACTTTATGGACATAACAATCATCGTAAGAAATCGTTAAATACCTCAAACATTCGTCTCTCTATTTTTTATTATATCACATATCAACTCCTTATTTTTTTTAAACCCCCAACTGAAAGAATTCCCGCTCTCTTTGTTCATTGTTAATCCAAAATAACATACAACTACTCGATTTTAGTGTACTTTATGGAGCAGATACACAGACGAATTAACTTTCAAGCAGGAAAAACTATGTAAATTTCATTCCATCCCATCTAATACTACATTGTATGAGACTTTCATTACAAATAGTTTTTTTATAGACGTACAATTGTCCCAAAAGTCATTTCTAATATAGAGACATGCATACTTTCTAAATAAAATAAAAAGAAACTCTAAAATCTATTGTCGAAATGATGTCAAGTTTAAGAAAGTAGACCGGAATTTTTCTAATAGCAAAAACATTAAGTAATAATTTTCTTTTTTACAATTTTCACATAATATAACTCTGGGGAAAACTGTGAAATTCATTCGGGAAAAGCTGACAGTTATGAAAAAATATTCGAAAAATTAGAAAATAATAAAAATTATCCTTTCATAAGAAATTTTTTCTGCCAACTTCTGCTAATATCCCGTCCAATAAGACATGAGTTTTTCAATTATGATTTCACAATGAATTATGAGATTCAATTACTTTCACGTGGAATTGTCACTTTCACTTTGGGTATGACAATGAAAGCTCAGAAAGCATAGTTTTTTATGCTTTTTATGACGTTTTTGAATTTATGATCCGTAGCATTTTCAATCATGTATCATATTGCCGACGAATTAATGACCACATAAAAAATGAATCAAAAGAAATATGTGATCTACGATCTGTCAAGATCCATGACTAATCCAGGAAGAAAAAACTGAAGTCCGAAAATAAAACCTGTAATCCCTTTTTTCTGGGTCGTAAAATGTACAGAAATTTCCTGGTTTCATTTTTTACTTTTCATGAAAAATATAAGTTTGAATTGAAACTGGTAAAAATGTGTATATTTTTACTAATTTTGAAAATTTTCAAAATTATAAAAAATATTCAAAATTACACAAATTTTTTTAAATGACGGAATTTAAGAAATTTCTTAATTCTAACGTAATTTAGAGATGTTTCGAGATGGTCAAAATTTTATAATTTTTCAAAGTTGTCGGAATTTTCGATATTCTTAGAATTTTTAAAATTTGATAAATTTATGAAAATATTAAAATTGTCGAAACGTTCGAAAATTTATAAATGCTCGATATTTTCAATAACCTTGAGCTTTCAAAGTTTCTTAAAATTTTGAAGTGCCTTAGGAATTTTCAAAATTTTTAAAATTATCCAAATTTGAAAATAATCGAAATTCTCGCAATTTTGAAATTAATCATAATTCTCAAAATTTTCATGGAAATTTTGACACAATTTACAAATATTTTGGGATTATAAAAATTTCATAATTTTTAATCAAAATTCTCGAAACTTTCTAAAATTTCAGCATGCTCAACACTTTCGAAAATTTTGAAATTTCTAAGTTTCTGAAAATTTTTAAATTCCTCGGAATTTCCTAAACTTTCATATCCTGCGGAATTTTTAGAATGTACAAAATTTTCAAAATTATGAAATTGTGAAAATTCTAAAATTTTCATCATTCTCGAAATTTCAAAATAATCAAAATTTTCACAATTCTTAAAATTTAGGAAATTCTCACACTTATTTCAACAACTTTAAGAATTTCACGATTTTTCTCTTTGTTTTATCATTTATCCAAAATTTAAATGAATTCAATTATGAGATGTAGATAAAAGGTCAAATTTGATTTCAAACTGAATAAATTTAAATGTAATACTACGAATTTCGAGAAAGCGCGCTTTCTTGAAAAGATTAATATAGTTTGCATGCTACAACGAATTCGTAATTCGCGGTAACAGTAAAAAATTACAAGGGTTGCAAACAATGTTTAGGTACTTCCTCTGTGTTTACGGAAATAAAAGAAACGAGTTACCTCGTCAATTCTGATATATCTTTTTCCTTTTTGTGCGAAATTTTCGTGAATAACTTCCAAGTCAGACGAAAAAATTTTCAAATTTCAATGGTTCGAGATTTTTAAAATTTTTTACATGTTACCAAACATAATTACGAAAATAATGAAAAAAAAAACGTATTTTGAAGTATCCATCGAAAAAACTACGTAGAATTGAATTAAATTATCCCTAAACATTTTATGCACTGACTTTTGCCAAGATGAAAAAATGTATAAAAAATTTTACTTTCTTCCCGCTAAAATGGTCTAAAAAATTAAAGTGCAGAAAAAAGACACTTCCCTAACAGGAATTAGTTCGTTCGAACCATCAGTCAAAACCGAAAAACATGGACGATGGAAAAGGTTATGTTTGCATAGGAAAAAAAAACAAGATTCGCAAGAACTTCGATTCATTGCCAACACCGGAAATACAACAAAAACCTTAAATTCCGCAAAAAAGTGACAATTCCTACCTGTTGTCGAAAACCCTACAGCTAAATTCCCGAAAATTCGTAGCGATCGCAAAGTCGATGGAACGGAGATTGAGGCGAGTTGAGATGCACAGTGCACACGCGAAATTAGAGGAACTTTTAATTAAATTTCGTTCGAATTTGATCTTTGCCACGAGAAAACTTTTCTCGACTTTTCTGATGTTTTCCGACACTAACAAACGCGAAAACAACCAAAACCGAACTGAAATTTCCTGAGCAAAAGACACAAAGTTGACATGTAGAAATGGAACGACGACTAGCGACGCTATGAGGATAAAACGGATAAAATTTGAACTAAGAAAAGTCTACCATATTTGATTGCCTCCATTTTGTGTACACAAAACACAAACAATAATCAGTTTAGCCAACAACAGAAACTATTGTATTTTCTGCAAGAATTTCCGTTGTTGGCCAAACTGATTTTTGTTTGTTTACCTTTAAATTGTCATAAGATATCGAAATGACGATTTTTCGAAAGTGCAGTGGGTGCAGTGTATAAAAAAGTAGAAAAACTGTCATCAAAATTGACGTGGAAAGCATTGGAAAGATACATTTTTTGAAAAAATGGCTTCTGATCATACGCACAGGAAATGGAGCAACCTGAGAAAAGTCCTGGAGCGCCCTGGGCCGTTTTGCCGACCGGATTTCGAGCCCTCCCCGGATACGTTGAAATTTCTCATGGAAAGTTGCAAGTTGCTCGTCATCGGGGCTGGGGGCTTGGGTTGCGAATTGCTGAAAAATTTGGCGTTAATGGGGTTCCGTCAAATCCACGTCATCGACATGGACACGATCGATTTGTCTAACCTTAATCGGTAAAAAATTTTCTAATTTGTACTCGCACTTAATTTAGCGTAGTGTCCGTGTCCGAATACCAAATTGTATAAATTTAAAAGTTCGAAAGTTTCAACTTTAATTTTATTAAAATATAATTTACATTATACTCCAACAGCCAATTTTTATTCCGACATAAGGACATCGGATCCTCAAAAGCTGAAGTCGCTGCAAAATTCATCAATGAGAGGATATCAGGCTGCAACGTTGTCCCACACTTCTGCAAAATTCAAGATAAAGATGAAGCTTTTTATAGACAATTCCACATTGTTGTTTGCGGATTAGACTCGGTTGTGGCGAGAAGATGGATCAACGGGATGTTGTTATCGCTGCTGACCTATGAAAATGGCGAATTGGACCAAAGCACTGTGATTCCTATGATCGACGGCGGAACTGAAGGTTTCAAGGGAAATGCCAGGGTCATAGTACCTGGTTTGACGGCGTGCATCGAGTGCACTTTGGATCTTTATCCACCACAAGTATGATTAATCACAAGAAAAATCAATGTCAAACACATTTTCCAACATTGCAAATTAGGAAAATGTGAAATTCAGATTATTCCGTTTCCAGGTTCAAGAACAGGAATTGTACATATCTGAAATAAGAAACAATATTGTTAATTTATTACATTAGTAGAAACATTTTTTTTAGGTGACGTTTCCTCTGTGCACGATAGCCAATACACCACGACTGCCCGAGCATTGCGTGGAGTATGTGAAAATAATCCAGTGGCCCAAGGAAAATCCCTTTGAAAGTTCTATTGATGGCGATGACCCCCAGCACATAAACTGGATTTTTGAAAAATCAAATGAACGAGCTCTGCAGTTTGGCATCCAAGGTTTGACGTACAGACTCGTTCAAGGAGTCGTCAAAAACATTATCCCTGCGGTAGCTTCCACCAATGCAACGATCGCGGCGACCTGCGCAACTGAAGTTTTCAAGCTTGCCACAAATTGCAGTGGTCCATTAGATAACTATATGGTAACGTTTTTATTATTCAGGGCCCCAACCGCTATGAAAATCGCGAAAATTCACTTCGAATTTGAACCACTCATTACTTACGAAAATCAATGGAATTTTATTCTATAATAACATTTTTTTTTTTTTTTTTTTCAAGGTTCTCAATAATTTGGATGGCATTTACTCTTACACCTACGAAGCCGAAAAACTCGAAAATTGTTTAGCCTGCAGCCAAAAACCTCGTGAAATCGAAGTAACCAACCCTCATAAAACGAAACTCAAAGACTTCATCCAAATACTTTGCGAAAAACCAGAATTCCAAATGAAGAATCCTGGAATAACCGCTTTCATTGATGGAAAACACAGGACTTTGTACATGCAGACTGTCGCGAGCATCGAGGAAAAAACTAGAGAAAATTTGCTCAAAACTTTGCCTGAACTCGGACTGCAACATGGCGACGAATTGAACGTCGCCGATGTTACGACGCCAAATACCATTATTGTGAAACTCAAATTGTTACCGGAAAATGTAGAAATGATGTAATTTTGTGGTAATATTACGTTGCGAAGTTTTGTAAATACTGTTTTTATGTTGTTTTTCCGAATTTTCCAACGAATTAACATAGTTAGAAAATTTGCAATACAGTTGGGATTCGCATACGATTGTTGTGTATTTTTTCAAATTCCCTGTCAGGAAAATCAAATTTCAACTGCAATTTTTGAAATTTCACACATAAATATAACATAGTCTTTACCAAGATTTATACACAATTACTATGGCTGTGCGATTCATGAAGTTAATTAATTTTCTGAACTATTTACAGATTGTATTAGGTAATAGTTTTCAAATCTAAGCATCCAAAAGTTGTGAAAATTTGTCACCTTTGAAAAACAATTCAGTCATATTTACACTAAAAATGTGCAGAATAGTAATGTTTTTACAAGACCAACTTGGAACTCAAGAGAAGACAAAAGAAAGTTTGTGGATGATTGTTTATTATTCATTTTTTCATGTGAATGGTAATGAACAATTCTGCACATGAGTGATCGATTGAAAACGAGCGAAAGAAGGACTACGGCCTAAATACGTTCATTTTTGTGTACGAGTCAAGATAATGCACATGTTCGAGTAGAAAAAATATCTATAACAGATAATTCTATCATCCTTAAAAAACTATCATTACACAATATTTCATAATTTGTCACAGATTCCCTCGGTAATTCGAGTTTCCGAAAACGTGTATCCAAAAACCACCGACGAAAACATAGACATTTTCAAATACTCTCTTTTACCATGTTTAGCATTTTGAAAGGTAACTTTATTGAATTTTACATTTGAAAGGAAATTTTTGCATTGGCAGTTGTCCTTTTTTTCTACAAAATGTTAAAATTATCAATACATGTGTTTCGTACATCAAGCATTAAGTAAGTTTGGAGAAAACAGTTGAGTACATGAATCGAGATTCATGACGATGTCACAATGTCAGACATTGTGTCTACTTGTATCTTAAAGAAGAAAAAAATGTACAAGGTGAGTGCTGCTTGATGATTGTTTTTTGAATTCTTGTCCATTTGTTTTCTGGCATTGCAGCTTTCCCTGGGGGAATGTAAACATGCGCAAACATTCGACACCTGCAGACGGTGAAGAAATACGTGAAATTTGGACGACGGGACAAAATTTTGGAGCCGTTAAGCTTTGGCATCAACCATCGTGACTTCGGCTACTGCTTTCTCGGCCTTCTTTTTTTTCTTCTTCGCTGCTTTCGGATTTGCTGAAGAGTTCAGCAATGACTGAAACAGAAACAAATTTGAAATTTAAATATCATCATTTGAAAATTAGGAAATGTAAGGTTTCGAAAAGTTCACAAAATCAGAAAAATCTTGTTATTACAGTATAAGAATTGAAATAGGAGCATTGGGCAACTAGTATGTGCCATTTTAAACATTCAACTCGAAAATGTTGAGATCATTCAAAAAATGTAAAATTTGGGTGAAGAAGGCTAATTTCACACATGAACTACAAAACTTGAAAACATTCAAGTTTTCAAATGTTTCCTAATTCTATTTTCAACATACCTTTAATTCGGGATCTTCAATTTCGTGCTCAGATTGGAAAAGTTCCATTTCAAATGGCAATCCGGTGATTTTGTGTGATCCATTGGGCATCAAAAGGACTGTGAACTTGAATTGCGCTGCATATTCACTTGGCTTTTCGTACAATACCTGCAAAAATGAACAAAATATATCATCAGTTGTACAATCGTGTTTAATAGGTTGAAATTTACAACTTTTTTTATCAAAAAAATTTAACATTTTTATAATTTTAAAAATGTAAAAAATAATCTAACAAAAATTTGAATATTAAAAATTAATTGTTCGAAACAAAAATTGATAAAAAATACAATTACAGTTTGAAACCCTTAAAAAAAAAAAAAAAAAAAAAAAAAAAAAAACAAGAAAAGAAAGAAAAAGAAAGGCATGAGACCATGTTTGTTATTTAATTCAGAATAAAAAGCACGAGAAGCCTTCAATTTCAACATATACGTTTCGTCTGTTTTTTTGTAAATCGTAACTCGAGTGTCTTGCTCTCGTCCGACGCCTTCGCCAGTGGTTACTAAAACATCCATAGCATATACCTGTAATAAAATGTAAAACATTGTTAGAAAAAATGTATTGTTGATTAACATTTCATGAAATTTTATACTGCAAAATGTACATTTTCGATTCTCGAAGATAATTATTTAATGAAAATTATAAATTTTAGACTTTTTTATCTTATGAAAAGTATCATTTCAAAATGCAATTTCAAAAATTTCCATTCAAACTTTGAATAAAAATTTTTTTTCAGTACAACAATCTTTCAGTGCACTTTACAGCACAAATAAAAGATTGAAGGAAAAAACTTCAATCAAAATCTCGACCTTGGGCAAAATTGAACAATTTAATTAAAATATTGGCTCCGATTCAATATTGCTACCCACTTCGTGTGTTTCCAAAGTGAATTTTTCATGCTCTTTCTTCTGAGCATCATTAGGATTCTGAATAATCGTCTTTTCCCCGTCAATTTTGAACTGCTTCAGCTGGTGGCTCAGCATACCTTCGATAGGTTTGCATTCGTAGGCCCCACAGACTTTTTCCACCGTGTTAGTTATAGTGTAAGTCTGAAAAAAATTAATAAATATATAAATAAATATACAACATTGAAAATCATTGATTGGTTTAGTGCGACAAGTTTCCCAAATTATTCAACTAATGCAATAAAAATTGAAAATTAACATTTCAGCATCTTCGAAATTGAAACATTTACAATTTTTAAGTTGATTCAACCTGCAAATTTCGAGATTTAAAATAAAAATTTTCTAGCGCTCTTATGCATTTCAGAGTACAAGTTCTTAAATTTTTACATTTCTCTGTCGAAGATGAAAATTTGTGAATCATATTTAATTAAAAAAACCTGTGACTCTAGAAATGTATACTTTGCAAATACTTAATCAATGATGATGAAGTAATATTGCTTGTTTCATTTGACAACGCAAAAAATTGAAATTAAAAGTTGGCTGAAATAACAAATCAAATTTTTTTAATTTTTAAATGACCATGTTTTGACAAAAAAATTTACATCATTCTTTTTCCAAGTTCAGTGCTTGTATGAAATTTTTTTGTGAAATTTTTATACAAAATTTCACCTCGGTGCCAGGTTTGAGGAGCCGCAATGCTGCTTGCGACGCGTAATGAGCAGCCATGACGACGTCGGCTTTTCTGCCTGTGACTTTCTTGTCCACAGATGAACCAACGACAATGGTGTGGGCGACGACTGCAATGAAACCGTCGACATGTGCCCCAAGATCTCTGAAAAATATTGAAAAAAAAACAGAAAATAACAATCATTTAATTAATAAATAAATTTTGAATCATCAATTTTTGTAATATTATCATTATTAAACATTTTTCATCAATGACTACAAAGCCTACTTTGGAAATCATGACAATTTTTCAATCTGGATTAAAACAACTAATCCGTTTTTTAGAATTGAGTCATCGATGAAAATTTCTCAAAAATCATCATTAATAACAGTTGCAATCATGGTTCTAATAATAATTTTTTTTATCATCTATTCATTGAATTTAAAATCATGACTATTGTTATTATTATTATAACAGAGTTCTACAAGCAATTCAAAAAATGTGAAAAATGCATACCATTTTTTTCAATTATTACCCTATTTGGATTCTTAGTCGTTCAGGTGCCTTAAAATAGTAATAATTGCGCAACTAGTGTAATAATAATTTTTCAACAAATTTTTACATTGGAAAATGTTCCACTAGTTGTGAACTATATATAATTCCACATGGAAAAAGTGCAACAGTGAAAAAAGTATGCACTTTTTCCACAGAGTGGGATGAATAAAATTTCAATTTAAAATACATACACTTTCACCATGTCGTCGTCTTTGAGAATGAGATCTGGTTCGCTAGCGATGGGAGAAAAGTGGCATATACAGTTGTTGACGGATATACATGTCGGGAAAGCGATTCCCTTTTTCAGATCTTTCTCCTTTTTGAACACTTTACTTGTTTCCTCTGACAACAACTTGTCTCCATATTCGCAGGCTTCCCTGACTGAGGCACCGACTACGCATTTGTCTATAACCTGCTTCAAGACTCCTGCAAAATTTTACCAATTGTTACTTTTGATAGATCAAATAATTATGATTGCAATCATCAGCATTCATGAAATTTCATGACCCATAATATAAAAATAACTTGACTAATGACTAGTAATAATAAATAATAAAACATGACTTCAAAAATATCAAAATTAAAGAAAATTTACTATAACGTTTTGTACTTAAATAACTGATACTTCAATTTTGGATTTTGAAACAAAAATTACATTCCAGAAGTTATAAAACTTCACATTTCAAAAATATGTCAACAATAACTGGTGTTTTCAAAACTTGAAAAAATAATCCACTCAAATCAAAATCAGATAACCGATCGGAACATATAATCACGAATAATGAAAAAATTGATTTTCAATCAATTCGGTCATGTTATGTTAGGTCAAGATAAGACATCTGATAAAAAAAAGTAGCAAAGCGTCCTCTATTTTCGTCTCTTTCTAACCTCAAATGAACCCAACAAAATAAAAAAACTCCGATATCCTCAAAAAAGACGAAATAAAACCTGGAAAAAAAGAAGCATCTCATACATCGAACGACCAAAAATTGCTGATTCCTACAAAACATGAATATTTCGAAAACCAAGCTTCCATGAAAATGGATGACAACCACAACCATTGTACGTTTGATTCGAACACAGACCCAAGCATTAACATGTGCCATGAAAATCCGGGGTTTCAGAACCTGACCAAAAAAATTTGGAAATTGGATTTCGAAAATGCAGGAAAATTTGATCATAAAAGGAGTTTTGGAGAAGGAAAAAAATTCGAGGCTCACATGGTGAGAAGACCCGGCATTAGTGGGTCATTCCATATGGCCGAGTTGGAAATGCGGGAAAATCTCGGATCCACCTGGGGAAAAGCGGGAAAAAACGGGCGCCATGACATCTGGGATAATTAAAGTGTTTTTTTCTTACGGTTTACGATGTCTCCGGCCATTTTATACTTGGTAACAACCAAGTCTTCGGCGATGGTTTTTTCATTTTCTTCTTTGTCCGCCATTTTTTTCACACTGGAACACACTGGAATCTACTGGATTTCGCGACTGACATTGCCTGACATCACGTGACTGATCGCCATTTTGATTGAACATTGAACGCACGCCGCGGCGCGCGCGCGCGATAACGGGGAAGACAGAGGTCAACAGAGCTTTTTGCGATCTAAGATGGTGACTTTTTTGCGTGCGTGCATTACACCAAGCCAAACTAAGTGAAATTAACCTGCCTTCTTCTATCACTGGGGCAAGTATATCTATATATGTATGGTGGCTGGGGTACGTACTAAAATCCCCATGTACATATTTGGTCCCTCAGCGCGAAACTCGGCGCAGAAGCCGATTTTTGAGGACCTTGGGCTTCTTGTACGATATGACGATATAAATTCTTTGACCGGACTTTTGCGTACTTTGCCTATTTTTTTCAAAGATTAAAAATGTTTTCTTAAATTACAGCTTGTGTGTACCGAACCAAACAAAAATAATTGTCTTTATGTGGTTCAGTGTGGTTTGTGTGGTGACATTGACACATATGATTGGGTTGGCTTGGTCGTAAAAATGACAGGAAACTGCAAAACAGGAAACTTGAGGAAACTGAACAAAACTGAATGACAGAAAACGCTGTACAAAAAAACAAACAAAAGTTGTCAACTTGGTCAACATTAGTTGTCAATCATTTGTATCTGCCAGTGACTGCTCTTGATCCCGAAAACAAACAAATATAATAATTGCGAGTGGAAAATCCCTGAGTTTTTCCAAATATCCGTAGTTTTGTGTAAACATCGAAATGTTCAAAATGACCTCGGAACCAGACATTCCTGCAGCGATGAGCCATATTTCGCACCTCTCCACCGAGGAACTGAAGGATTTGCTGAATAACGACGAAAAATTTGAGGAAATTATAAAGGATATACAACAGGTTTGGGTTTTTTGATGCAGCAGTTCTAAAGTGATTTGGAAAGCAGGATAAACGTCGAGCACGAAACATTCCGAAAATATTGCTTTTTTTTCACGATGCGCATTTTTGCAGTTCAAAGATTTGGAAAGTGAAAAAGAAACGCTGATGGTGAGCAACAGATCGCTCGCCGAATTCAATTTGGTCAGGCAACCTGAGCTGGAAGAAGGGAAGCGACAAATTCAAGAACTCAGCGAACAGGGAAATGCATTATGTTCCAGTGTGAAAGATAAACTGGAGCAATTAAGTGAGATATAAAACTTTGAATTTGGAAGAATTTCATATCATTTTTCGTCAGTTTTGAGTATCTACTGCAAATTTTAAAAAAAATACAAATTTTTTCAACAATACCTTTTGTTTTACTTTTCCAGAAGGACGATCTGATTCTATGAACGTGGACACAGCTTTGGATCTTTTGCAAGCAGCTGCTGCTGAAATCGAAGAGGAGTCAGAAGTACTTGAAAACTTATAGAATTCTAATAACCAATTAATCAGAGAAGACAATTATCAAAAATTTTAAAGGGCCAGAATTGAGGATAAACAAAACCCAAAGATAAAAACTCACAAAAAAAAAAAAAAAAAAACCCCGAAAAAAAGAAATAGAGGAATTTTAAAAGAAAACAAAAAATAAATAGAAAAATTCTAAAAAAAATATAAAAGAAAAAAAATAAAAAAAAAAAAGAAAAAAAAAAAAACAAAAAAAAAAAAAAAAAAAAAAAAAAAAAAAAAAAAACCCCGAAAATGAGAAGTAGAGGAATTTTCGAAGTATCCAAAGAATAACTATAATTTTTCTATGTCAAATATCAATGTGATCCAATGATGAAACAGGAGAAACAGAAATTCAACTAAGATAATTCAAATGGAATAATACGATATCAAATACATTAAGAATAAATCATTAAAGCAAAATATTATTTTCAGAAAGTTGCCGAGAAATTTTTGGCTGGCGAAACAGAAGTTGACGAATTCTTGGAACAATTTTTAACGAGGCGCAAAATGATGCACACGAGGAAAGTGAAAATTGACAAAATGAGGGAATTAATTAGGCGATCATCCGGAATGGGCAATCCTGGATATCCCACTTTTCCAGGGATGTTGCCGTCTTTGCCTTATCCCTCAGGAATTATTGCCATGCCCATGCCTTTTTGATAATGTAAAAAAAGGATTATGTTTTACTTTAATCTTGCATCGAACTGTATATATTTCTGTTATTATCAATATTATTATTACATAGCATAATAAATACTCAGAGTTTTTTTACCAAAACGCATTGATGTTTTAATGTTTTGTATAGAGATTGAATAATTATATGTTCAAAACATAATATCGATAGGTTTATTTTGTGAAATAAATAATAGAAAGTTATTCATAAGAAAAAGATGACTTTTTTTATAAGGTTATTTTTGAGAATAACTTGCGAACAATGAGGATACGTTTTGAGAAAACAAAAAAAGAATCTTTTTTCAATTTAGAATTTTTGATATTGATTCACAAAAACGTTTTGGAAGTGGAATTCTAATTACTTAAACTTAAACAATAATAAATTCTAAGACATGCAACAACACAACTTAGGCTCATGAAATGAAAAACCAACCAGGTTCTCAAAAATCCAACAATATATTCTTAAAATAAATAGTCAATGAATCAACAGTCTTAAAATACTTGTAAAATGTACATAATTTGTTTGTCCTAAGAAAAAAAACCTATCATCCGTCCTTAAGCTTCTTTTCATCATCAGGATCAAACTCATCAAACTTAGCTCTTCTTTGCTTTTGCTCCACCCAATCTTCGTAAGCGATTTTGTCGTAATCCTTATATTCAGCTAACATGAGAAGCGACAAAATCCCTACACAGGCTATGAGAATGAGCCCGGTCAATATGTCAAGCTCAGTAAAAACGCGGTTATCCGGTTTCTGACGTTGCTGACGCGCCTTTCTAAGATTTTCTACGTTCGTCCTGACCCTCTGTATCCTGTCAAAATTTTCGCCGTAGTGCGCCCTAGTCCAGGCCTCGAAATCGTACATGTCCTGGGGATAGATACCTTTCTCCCTGTACCACTTCATCCGGGGGTCTTCCCCAGGTCTCTCCCGGGGCATAGTGGGGTTACTGCCCCTGGTGAATATTTCTCGGTCGTACTGCTTCCTGGATTCCTGACTGCCCAGGACCTCGTAGGCCTCGCAGACGCAGCGGAACTTGGTACCCGCGTCTATGTCCTTGTTTACGTCCGGGTGGTACTTCTTGGTGAGCCTGAAGTATGCGGACTTGACCTCCTCCTGAGTCGCCCCAGGCTTGATCTCTAGGGTCTGGTAGTGGTTGCTCGGCTTCCTCGACCTGGTCGACATTTGGGCCACCGAAGTGTAAATTCCATGGAATCTGCATCGATGGTGCATCATCGTCTGGAAGTGACATGGAGGGATTAGTTAAAGGTTTTTAGGGCAACCGGAGTTTACAATTTTGGAACTGGGTTTTTGAATTTGGGTTCAAGAATTCTGGGGGTTTGGGGTGTCAGTTTTTTTCATTCAAAACAATTTAATGACTTTAATACATGTATATATATATAAACATATGTACAAAAACATTTCCGAATTCATGCAATTATCTTTAGATTGTTATACTTCGAGGTTTCAATTTTATCATATAATTTTAAAACTTGGCAAATTGTAATAAATAATCAAAATTTAATTGTTCAAATACGTAATCTCGATTTGAAAAAAACCGTCACTTATGAATTTCGACAAAAATGGGCGTAATAAACTGAGTTTAATTTAACTATTTATTGAAAACTGTATATTTCAAAAAACGAAGATCACAAAATAAACGAACATTGACAATTCAAAAATAGTATGTTTTATAAATTTTGTATACGTTCAAGACGAAGAATGAGCTTACAAGTTTTCGAAAAATTGTAATTTTTCATATTTAAGTATCAAACAAGTGAAATTAAGTTCTTAAACTCTAAGAAAGAAGTGCGAATTTTCGTTTTTTTTGCTTGAGGGTGACGAAATTGAGTGATCAAAATGTCTAATCCGAGATTTTTCAACATCACCGCAAAAACTGTTTTACTCACTTGTCAAATTCCGCACGAAATAAGTGAAAAACTGAATTTTACTGTTTGTTTACATCATCTTCGCAGATTGACATTGGCAGACATTGGAACAAATAAAAAAAAAATTGCGAAAAATGAGTTATGAGTTTCGTGAGTTATTTAGCAGATGACACAATATGACGATTTTCGGAACACTTGAAGCGTTCCAAAACGATCATTAGTTCAATGTTGTCTTATTCTAACTGATGAGTCAGACAAGGAAAAGAGAAATGAGGACATTTTTGAAATTCGCGGGGATTCGGAAAATTGAAGAAACATTTTCGAAATTTATGTTAATGAATAATTGTTTTCAGAGTTTTTGGAAATATTTTTGTTTTTTCAAATACGACATTGAAAAAATATTAAAATATTGAAAAGAAATACATAATATATACACATTTTTATTCGCAATAACAGTAACGCTAAAAATACATTGTTCAGAATTGCAACAAATAACGACACGTGCATTTTTTTCCGACGCATTTCTCTACTTTTGTCTAAAAATAAACTATTCCCATTGTTACATAATACATAATTCTTATAAAATAAATAATAATTTATTCAGACTTTTAAAAAATCCAGGTACATTAAAAAGACATCATTTCCAAAATTAAACAGTGTCTATTCAAAATCAACATTATTTTTTTACAAAGCCTACATTAAAGCAAGAACTCAAGTAATATTATTCGTATTTACACATACTAACATAGTATTTATATAATTTACATAAATTCTTCACGGTTTAAGTTTTCAAATTGTCAATTCTGAAAGCAGAAACAAAGCAATTTTTTAGTCTTGATCTAGTTTTTAAATTTAAATATTCAAATTTCAAATTATAAAGGCACTGAATCATCGATTTACATTGTTGAGATGTTGTGCATTTGCTGAAATTAAAAATTCTAATTTCACTTCCCGATTCCATCTTGAATTACAAAATTGTAAGTAATTTGAAGCATTTTAGAACTCTTGTCTAAATATTTTAAAATTCTTTAGATTCTGAAACAGCAATTTCTCATTTTTAACACGTTTTAATACTTGTTTCATTCTAATTTTCAATCGTTAAAAGTACGTACAAAGTGAAAAGTACATACGAAGTTTTTTTATTTCGAAATTCTCATAGTTCAACTTGCGAAATTTCCGAGTTTTTCTCAACTTTTCCGAAATTTTCTCATTTTGGATTTCTAAAATTCGAATCAAATTACTCACATTTTGAAGTTTTAAATATCTAATCCTATTCTATGTTTCGAGTTGAAATTTCCCAGTAAATCGTCTATTTTTCCAATCCTCGAATTCAAAACTTTTCCAATTTTCGAACTGCAATATCCAAATCCCCATTCTCCACAATTTTCCACATTTTCAAAAATCTCCAAACTCACACTCATCAAATAACTACATCTGAATCTCCAATCAACAAAGTTCAAATTACACAATAAAATTCTCCGACAACAAAATCAGCACCTACACTTCCGCCAACAAAAATCGACAAAAATAAACATCCGAAAATACGAAACCTGAAATTTAAAAATGAAGCCAAACCTAAATTTCCCCTAAACTTACAAAATCATCATCCGCAAAAAAACATCGATAATAATTAATATACGAAACCTAAATTTCAAAAATTGAGTCAAACCTAAATTTTCCCTAAACCTACAAAATAATCATCTACCCTCTTCACCCTCACTCCTCGATTTCCCTAGTTTCGAATATTCACCATTCCAATATTTCAAGCCTAAACGAAGCAAAAAAATCCCGGCAAAAACCCCTATCGTAATATTTACAATATTCATAAATTTTTCCGAATCCTGAGGGACACGACTACGTTCTAGAGTCTGCTCGTCTTTAAAAATATCATGCTCTGATTTTAAGTGCCTCTTTCTCAAGAAACTGATGGAGGATTGAGATTTGGTCCAGGTGTCGAAACTGAAGACGTGTTCTCCTTGGACACCAGGAAAGGCACCACCCTGGGACTTGTAAGACATCATCCGCGTTAGGTCCACGGGTCGATCTTTGCCCGGGGTGCTCACCGGGGTGACCGTCTTGATGAATATCCCCCGGTCGTACTGCTTCCTGGAGTCGTAACTGCCCAGGACCTCGTAGGCCTCGGAGACGCTGCGGAACTTGTCCCCCGCGTCTACGTCCTTGTTCACGTCCGGGTGGTACTTCTTGGTGAGCCTGAAGTACGCGGTTTTTACCTCCTCCTGGGTCGCCCCGGGCTTGATCTCCAGGGTCTGGTAGTGGCTGCTCGGCTTCTTTGACCTGGTCGACATTCGGGCCACCGAGGTGTACGTTCCATGGAATGCGTATCGACGGTGCATTATTGCCTGTAAGTGAAATCGGGGGATTAGTTGAGGTTTTTGAGAATGGTTTGGATTTTGGAATTGGATTTTTGAATTTTGGTTTACGAAATTGTAATTTTTGAATCCAAGACAATATATTGTTGGATTTTGGATTTCTAATTATAAAAAAGGAATTTTTTAACATATGTACGATTTTCGTATGTATATAACCAATTGACCTTGAACTTGTAAAATGTTTATTTTTCGAAATGTATACTCAAGACGAATATCAAATTCGTAAATTCATAAAAAAGTGTCCTCATACAGCTTCGAGTTCAAAAGATGTAAATTTAAGTCTTTGAATCCTAAAAACGAATTAAAAATGTTTTTCTTTCCTATGGTCAAAAACTTGTGATCAACCGTTCCAACTCGAAAATTTTCAACGTCCCCAAAAAATAGTCGACGCTTACTTGTTAAAAGTCCCAAAAAATGAAGGAAAACGGTCAATTTCACTGTTTGTTTACATCATTTTTGCAAATAAACATCATAAAAAGAAAAAAAGTCTAGAAAAATAAATTTCTGTAGATTAGGTTAGGTTATTTGTCATTTATAGCAGACGACATTTTGGAAGCATGTTGTGTTCCTAAACGTCAGTTTCAGTTTCTCATTCTGTCCTTGTTCAACGCATGTTCAAGAAAAAAATATATTGCACTGAAAATAACTATCGATATATATCGATATGACAAGGGAATCCCCTTCGATGTTTGCTAATACGAAATCTTTTTGAAGAAAAAACAATAATTTCACGTATCAGAAATTAAACTTCTGATGAAGAACAAATTTCAATATAGATTTCGGGTTAAAAACTTGAAAAAAGTCAAAACAATTCAAAAATTCGTGTATATCTTCCCAAAAAATTAGAAGTTTCCACTTTGGTTCTATTTCTTTAAATTCTACATTTTATATGTTATTTTCTATAATTATAACAGAATACTGCTTAAACAATTGGAATTCTTCCGAATCGATTCAATTTCACAAACATTCGCTCGTTTGAAAAAAAAAGCGGAAAACCGAAGGTCGATAAATTTTTTTCAAGAGGGCACTTTTGCGAGGTTTAATAATTGCCAACTCTCATAAATGCCAAAACCGTTAAAATTCCAATTCGTCATTTTTTACGATTCCATTGTTCTCGATTGTTGACAGTGTTGTGGAGTGTCGCACATTGTGTCGTATTGCGATGTAATTCGCTCGAGTCTGCATACGAACGCTTTTTTCTGCAATATAATACAGTATAATTTGCAAAAATTTTTAACTTCGTATAAGAAGTTATAGAATATGTCAGATAGTGAATATTCTTCCAGCGATGATTCGCTGCAAGAAGGAGAAAAGCGTTTGAAAAAGGAAAATCGTTTTTCTCCTGGAAGACGCACATACCAGCTTTTGTAAGTAAACATGGTTGCAATCATGCGCAATTTTTAAGAAATCTTGAAAGATGTAAGTTTTCTAAAGAGCAATTTTTCGTATGTATTTTTTTTGTCCGAGAAAAAAATGTCGGAGTATTCAGAAAATACATTTTTGGAAGTTTTCATCCTTTTTTAAAAATTCTGTAATGTAAAATCAATTGATGTTTGAAAACTGCGTCAGGCTTTACCTAAGGGAGGGTAAAAATGCCGAAAATTGATAAATTAATAAGTTTTAAATTAAAAATTAGTATTTAGAATGTTCGAGATTTTGGGATTTTCGTTATCTTGATAAGAAAATATTTAATAAGCAATATACATATATATGGTTTATATTATTTTTTTGCCATTTTAGATTTTATTAATTACGAAGAAAAAAATTTGCTGAAAATTGAGTGAGCTTTTTTTGGCAGTTTCGAGACTTTTTCAAAAAATTTGCACATGGAATGTGGTTTTGTTAATTTTTGCAGATTGCGAGCCTTTTTTCGGAAAAATTTGTATGACAGATCGAAAAATTCAACTTTCTTTTTCGTAAGAGTATACAACAATTTGATTTCGATTAAATTTGAAAAGCATTGCGAAATTTTTAAAAAACATTACAAAAAGTTATAAATTTGGCAAATTACGCACAATTCTCTGACAAAATTGATAATTTTTCGAATTTTATGATTTTAAGAACTCTATCACGAAAATTCCTATTTGCAAGAGTAATTCATATTTTCATAAACTATTCATTTCCACAGACGTAATGATATTTTTGCCTTGACGTCATCATCGAAACTGCCAGAAGTCCCACAAATCCCCAATTATGTGAAACTCTTTTTGAAAAACATGGAGAACCCATTACCTTCTTCACCTCAGCTGGGAAAAATTTTTGATTTCGTGTTGGATCCAAAAAAAGGCCAACCAATCGCAGAAAACCACCACCTTAAATTCATGGAAACCTTGCTGTTTTTTGAACAGTACGAGCTGAAAAAAGAAATTGCAAAACACAGCATGCAAAATGTGTTTATTAACCAGTGTAATAATTCGAAAAATTTCAAAGTCAATGTTCCTACAATGGATGAGGACGATCCATTTTTGACTTTGGGAGATTTTGTGGCGGTTAAACAAAAATGTGGAGATACTTGGAGATATTTTCGCGTATGCGAAGTCGGAAATATTTACATAAAATTCAGATGCCCCGAGTAAGAAATTGTTTATTTGTTGATAATTTTGTTTTGCTGATTGAGGGTATCCAAATTTTCGCACCTTCGTGAAAAATTCGGTCATTTTCAGAATTCTGAATTTTAGTGTCAATTTTCTTGCAATTTCAGTTACGAAAAATGGTACATAAGAAATCAACGATACGATATCAAGTTCAAAGTCAACAATCATCCAATGAAATGTTTTCATTCTTCTTTAGAAATGATGGGAAGTTATGAGCATTTGTGGCAACCATCGAAAAATTATAACTGCAACGAATTGCAAAAAATGTGAGGATTTATAGTATTTTGACAAAAATTTACACGCTATTAAATTTACATGATTCTATAGAATTAAGATTTACGTAAATTCTGAGGATTTTCAGTTCATCGTCATAAATTTCGTAAAAATCTAAATTTCTAAAATTTCGAGAAATTTTGAAAATTTAGGAAGTTCGTAAATTTTGACCCTATTTGGCCGAGTGTAAAAATCTAAGAATTTTTGAAATTGAAGAAACGTCAATATTTTGGCGATATGACAACTTTTTTCCGAAATATGTTGCAAAATTTTGAATTTCTGCAAGAATTTGAGAAATTCGCCAAATTTAATAATCTAGGATTTTGGCGATGATTCTGAAATTTTTCAAGACTCGTAACATTCACGATTTTCATGAAATTTTAAAAATTTGAAGTCCTTTGGAAATGTCCAAACATTTTTTAAAACTGAAAATTCTTCAGTTTCAGAAATGTTGCGAATTTTTTAATTTTTTACTTTTATTTGATTTTTATACGAAATTTTGCGCAATTTAGAATTTCATCAAAAGTCTCGACAATTTTGGAGTGTGCTCAAAATTGGGAATTTTCATGTTCTACAGTTATTATTAATTACACTATTTTACGATAATTATTTCGTAGCACTGGAGCAACTGTCTGGTTGAACCAAAACATAAAAAACAACGAAATGCAGAAACAAGCGATCGAACACATAATTTCGCAAACCGCGAAACCAGCGCCTTACATTTTGTTTGGGCCCCCAGGAACCGGAAAAACCGCGACTTTGGTTGAAACTGTGTTCCAAGTAATCAATTTCTATTTTCCAATTTTTCTTGGGTCAGTATTCATTCATGTTAAAACAATTGTCATCATTTTGCTCAAGATCCTGCAAAGAAATCCATGGTGCAAAATTTTGATTTGTGCACCTTCAAATGCCGCTGCAGATGAAATAACAAAAAGGCTATTGAAATCCGAAATTTCGGAAGATAATTTGTTGAGGATGTATAATCCTTCGCGAGAAGTGTAAGTTTTTCTACTGGAAAAACTACAATTTTTCATGAAATAGGGGAGAGAATATGAAGTTTGTTCAAATTTCAATTTTTTTTCGAAAACACAAATTTCAGTCGAAATGAAAATTGGATACGATTTTTTAAAAATAATTAGTATAAATTTTTGTTCGAAAAATGATTTTTTTTTTCACTTACGATGATTTTTCCGGAAAAATCGCAGCAGTTCTCGATTTTCCGAAATTGAATATATAATGTGACTTTGCTCAATTATGCATAATTTTTCGATTATTTATTTTCTTGTTGTGTATACATATATGTAGGCATATGATTGACGATGAGATTTTGCCATGCACGAGTTTTGATCGTCGAGTAGGCAAAATTGTTTTGCCACTTGAAACGGTTTTGGAAAAGTCGATCATTGTGACGACACTCGTGACATCCATGAGGTACAATCGCATACTTTTTTACACCAGCAAGTTAACTTTTTTGGAATAAGCGAAAAAAATTGTCGTAATTTAGGCTGGTATTGATACGATCGCAAGTACAATTCTCGTACATTTTCATCGACGAAGCCGGACAGGCTCTCGAGCCCGAAACTCTGATTCCATTTAGTCTAGTTGCGAGATTTTCGGAAAAGACGCAAATAATTTTGAGTGGGGATCCGAAACAGTTGGGCCCCGTCATCAAATCCCGAATCGCGGAACCTTTTTTGGGTATTTTTCCTTAATAATTATCTCAGTTTTAATACTGTTAGTTTTATTGAAAAAAAACATAATATAAAATATAAAAAAAAAAAAATACGTGAATTTCGGGATTTGCGAAATTTCAGGAGTTTCCATGATGGAAAGGATCATGAATCGCGAGATTTACCAAAAAAAAGACGGGAAATACGACCCTCGTTATATAACGAAACTAGTGCAAAATTTCCGCAGCCACGAAGCTATTTTGGAAGTGCCAAACAAGCTTTTTTATGAAAAAGAGTTGATCGAGTGTGGGGGAAAATTGACGCATGCTGCGCAAAATTGGGAATATTTGCGCAGGAAAAATGTCCCCGTGATTTTTCACGCGATTGATGGAGAAGAGAAAGGAGAATTCGGAAATTCGAGGTGGGAAAATCAAATCAATTTAAAAATCTCTTTCAAACATAAGTACTGGAAAAAAAACTTAAAAAATCTATTAATTCCGTAAATTAATTTTTTATAGTCTCTGAAAACGATAAAAAAATGTAAATAACAAAGCATTTTCAGCCAAAAATTTGATAGTAGGAAATTTTCAGGATACGAAAAATCAAAAATTGCAAGAACTTGAATTTTTAAATTTCGCGACTTCAGGATTAAGTCCAGAAAGAAGCACTTTTCGAATCCTGAAATACGAGAATTTGAGAATTTGGATGATAAATTTTATATAGAAATGAATGTAATTACGGAATATTAGGAATTAGAACTTTAAATCGAAACAGTTCGCAATAAATACCAAAGAATTAATTGAAATTATCATTTTTAGTACCTACAATGATGAAGAACTTGACGTCATTTTTGATTACGTAAAAAAACTCGGGATAGGAAAAATAAAATTTGATGACCAAGACATTGCAATCATAACTCCTTTCAAACTTCAAGAAAGAAAAATCAGAGATAGATTGCAAATTATAAAAAGGACTAATATTTCTTGTGGAACAGTTCAAATTTTCCAAGGTCAAGAAAAACAAGTAATTATCGTCTCAACTGTTCGATCGAGACTCTTACAGCACGAGGGAAAAATCCACATTGGGTTCTTGGCGAATGAAAAGGTACGCTGTTCGAGTATTTTTTTTTTTTTTTTTATTTGCTCAAATTCATGACTGGTGCAAAAAAAACATATTTTTATTATTTATTTTTTGTGTACATGATAAATTCAAAATGTTGAGTCATTTTGAAAATGGAAAGAAGAAAGAAAAAACAGAATTTAATACATTTTTTCTCGTAAAAAAAAAAGTTTTTGGTTCAGAAATGGAAAATAATTACAAAATACGTGCAACACATTATCGAAAGATTTAAAAAATGAAGCTAAACCTAAAATTTCCCTAAACTTAAAACATCATTTTGAAAATAGAAAGAAGAAAGAAAAAAAGAATCTTATACATTTTTTTCGTAAAAATAAAAAAAATAAATTTTGGGTTCAGACATTGAAAATAATTCCAAAATATGTGTTATTTTTTAAATATTATTTAACATATTTCGCAGTTTAATTTTTATCATTATTTTCATATTACAAAAAAGGAAATAAAAAATTTTTTTTATAATCTTTCAGAGGTTCAATGTTGCCCTAACTCGCGCAAAAGCGTTGTTAATCGTTGTGGGAAACCCTGACATTCTCAAAATTGACCCAAACTGGAGAGAATTGTTGACTTTTTGTAAAACCGAAGCAAATTCGAGAGGCGAGTACATAGATTTACGAGAGCTCAGTTACTCCGATGAAAAACATTTTTTGGGCAGGAAAAAAATTCAGCTCCCACCAGCAAGAAGAGCTGAAAATGTCGCCGAAAATCCAGGTCGTTATTATGAACATGAATCATTATTTAAATAATGAAAAAAAAAATAATAACTTTGAATTTTCTAGTGCCTTCTATTATAAAAGATGTTTGAATTTCATAGTTCTTTCAAGCCGTTAAAAAATCATGGGAAATTGAAAATTTTTATATACGTTCGTAAATTATCGTAGAATTTCCGAATCATCAAAATTTTCAATTAACATCGAGATCAAAATAATTGAATTCTGAAATTATTATGACTCGAAGTATTCATTCATTGACAACATTCAAGTTTTTCGATTCAATTCGAAAAAAGTTTGTATTTTCGATTTCATTCAAAAAAATGGACTTTTCGATTCAATCTGAAAAAATTAATTACGAAAAGAATGAAATGAAAAAATTTTTTAAAATATTTCGATAAATTTCGAAAATATGATTTCAGTTTAAAAAAAATTGAATTTTCGATTCAATTCAAACTCGATTTAAACATTTCGAAATTAACTATCTCCTTGATAAAGATGAATTCTTTTTTTTTTTATCGGTAATCGATGCTCAAAATAAGTTTCAAAATTCGCAAATTTGATCATTCGGTATTTAGAAAAATTATGGGCTTCAATTCTGATTAACCAGTGAAATTTGGAATTTCGTTGGATTTAGAGATTTGATACTAAAAATTGTATCGTTTATTATCCTACTTCTTTTGTATGCTACTAAAATTACAATTACAACTGTTGCTTTTAATTTCATTAAAAAACTGATTTGAACTCATACTTACAGAACAATTACCAGTTCCGGTGAGAGAAAAAACGTTGGGATCGTACTTCTTCGAAGACTTGCTTGCACAGCAAATGTCTAATCTCGGAGTGAAAAAAAACAAACAATTCAAGAATAAAAAGTAGATATCCGTGCTCGGAGAGGAAGTTTTTTCTATTCATTGTTCATTTTTTGAGTATTATTTGCGCATAATATTTTGTAAGTACTTTTTTAACCATTTTTGAGTGAAATACTTGCTTTATTATTCTCAATAATTAATATTTTGTTGATCCGATGAATAATAATCACTAACCATGACTTGGGTAATTTCAAGCTTTTTTACGTATGTATGTATTTATATCGATATTAGCATAAATATAGTTTCAAAAATGAACAAGCTTTTCACATTGTTTTCATTGTCTATTAATTTATTCAAACATGTTTTTCTGTAAATTTTATTGCATCTCGTATGATCGAAAATAATTTAGACTGTACAGAAAATGAAGCTATGCTATTGCTCTCTCTCTTTCGCCAAACGATTGCTCGTGTGAGAGAGAAAAGGACAGTTGCGTAGTTTCCCATCCCTAATTATAACTAAAAACATTGAATTTCGAGGCGGTATTATTACAATTTTAACACTATTTCGAAATTCTCTAGATTTGAGTAGATTATTGTATCTAATTTGGAACTATAGATACATTTTTTAAATTTGACATGCACATTTTTGAATTTTCGTACCAATCGTAATTTTCGAAATTAAAATATTTCTGATTTATTTATATTTTGGATTTTACTTTAACATTTCCAAGTAAAATACTAAGTGTAGGTATTATCAAGTTTTCTGAGTAATTGTATACGTTTTCCAATTTTATCATCACGTTTTTTTATCATTTTGCGAGAGTAATTCGGAAGATAAGTCATATCGACAAAACTGATTCGGAGGTTTACTTATGAAACATCGTATATTAGTCGATGACGAACTTTTCGATAATTTTTTATTACTAATTTGGACTGTTTCAGGCTTTCACATCGATTTCGGTAATTTACAGGAACGTTTGTTCTGACTTTTGGAATGATTCGAAATTTTTCAATTTTGATATCAAAAATTTTTAATTAAAAAAAAAAATCGTAAAAATGAAGAAAAATTGTCGAATTCAAGAAACATGAAAAATTGGGGAGACAACATAAAATGATTAAAATAAATTAAAAATTAAAGATACAGAAAAATTAAAAGTTATGGATAGTTTTGGAGTTTCGAATTTTTTGGAAAATTGACAAAATTTAATTAAAATTCAAAACTTCGGGAAAATAGTAAACATTTCAGAATTTTTGGATAGTTCAAAAATTCTAAGAATTCTAAAAGTATAAACAATTGTAAAAATTTTAAAAATGTTATAAAACTTCGAAAATTATTTTCAAATTAATTATTTTACATAAAATATTTTTCAAAATATGTAAACTTTTCGAGTACTGCAAAATTCGTTAATTTAAAAAATTTCAGAAATATCGAAAAGTTGAAAACACTTGAAAATTATGAAAATTACGAAGAAATTTACGAAGAAAGTTGAGTCAAGCCCTTATCTATACGTGAGGCAGAGTAGTCAAGTTCATGTTCATCTTTCATTTAGTTCAGACACAATTCAGTCAGTCAGTTCGCCGCAACATGCGTGTCACCGCAATTCAAAAGTTCGTTTCCGCGTTCTCCGGAAGATAACACACGTTTTTTTCACTTCGACATTCGCGTGAATAATCAGAGATTTCTGACTGTAAAACATTTTTTATGAAACAATATGAGTACTGTGGTGAATTCCATATCGACTTATGGAATAATGAGAAAAACAATGGACCGAAAAAAGAAAAAAACTCAGAAAATGCGGGACCCGTGAGTAATAAACGAATTTACGTAATTTTTTCTCAAATACGTCGTTTAGAGTGAAATATATTGAGTAAAAATACAGTTTTGATCATTTCGGAAATTCGTAACAAGGAAATACCACACTTTGAAAGTAAGTGTATTTTGCTAAGTAGTATTTCACATACCGTCATTACATTTTCGAATTAATGATAATTCTGATGCTTGAAAAGATTGATTTTCGAAATTCCCGTAATTTTTGCAATTTATGTAATTTTTTAAATTCTTTTAATTTTTTCAATTTCTGTTATTTTTGAAATTCTCGTAATTTGTAAAACTTCTGAAATTTTTAATATTCTCGTATATTCTAAAATTTTCCAAATTCTTGAAACTTTCGAAGTTTTTGGAAATTTTCCGATTTTTTGTCATACTTGAATCTTTAAATACATACGAAGTGTTTGAAACTCTAAAAATTTTTGAAATTCTATGAATTTTCAAAAATGTTATAGCTTTCGACATTTCTGGATTTTACAAAGTTTTCAAAATTATCAAAATTTTCGAAACGCTCCGATTTTTCAAAATTCTTAGATTCTTCACAAGAATTCCAAAGTTATAGAAATTTTAGAACTGCGAGATCTTGGAAATTCTCAAGATTTCTGGAATTTCTAAAATTGTCAGAATTAATATAATTTTTCGAATCACTAAAATTGTTGACATTTCGGAATTCTCGAATTTTGAAATATTCACAAGTTTTGCGAAATTAATACAAAATTTTCATACTTTTTTGAGACTTTCTGAACTTTCGTAATCTTCAAAATTTTTGGAAATCTCCGAAATTTTCGGTTTTTTCAAATCACTGGAACTTTTGAAAATTGAAAAAATTTTTAGAATCAAAAAAATTGAAAACTTTCAATTTTTGGGAGTTTCGTACTATTCAAAAATATCTTAATTTTGTAAAAAATTGTATTTTTGAAGTTACTAATTTTATAAATTTATTCATAAATTTAATTTTAATACAATTTTCAAAAAGTCCATAAAATTGAGAAAATTCCTACGCTTTCCAAAAATTACGTAATTTACAAAAATTTTCAAGAACTTCAACTATTCTCAACAATAAACATTCTCAAAAAAAATTTTACCTATTTTCAAGACTTTGGAAAAGTTTTTGGTTGTAATAAAAACCCTTCTGTTGGAAGTTTTTGAGAATATGATTTCTAAATAGTCCCGAAAACTTAAACATAAATTTAGAAATTTTTAACGATTCCGAAAATTTTCAAAAATGTTAACCATTTTAAAAACTTTAGAAAATTTTCAAAAATTCCATAAAATTGAAAAAATTCCAACACTTTCCAAAAATTACATAATTTCCAAAAACTTCAACAATTGTCAACAATATTGAAAATTTTGGAGAATTTCGAAAATTTCAAAACATTTCGAATATTTCAAAAAATCTAACAAAATGTGGAGTATTTCAACAATTTACAAAAATTACAGAATTCACAAAAATTTTCAAAACTTTAACAATTTTGGAAATTTGGAGAATTTTCAAAAATTTGGGAAATTGAAAAAAATTTTAACTATTTTCAAGGCTTTGGAAAATTGTCTAAAATTCCACAAAATTGAGAAAAATTCTAACAATTTAAAAAAATAACATAATTTCCAATAACTTTAACAATTTTCAACATATTGGAAATTTTTGAGGATTCCGAAAATTCCAAAAATTTCGAATATTTTCAAAAATCTAACAAAATTTGGAGAATTTCAACAATTTACAAAAATTAAAGAATTCATAATAATTTTCGAGAACTTCAACAATTTTGAACAATTTTGAACAATTTTGGAAATATTGAAAATTCTCAAAAATTCGGGAAATTTGGAAAAATTTTAATTATTTTCAAGACTTTAGAAAAATTTTTTGAATTTTACAAAATTGGAAAAAGGTCCAACAATTTCTAACAATTTTGGAAATTTTGGAGAATTTCGTAAAATTTCGAACATTTTCAGAAATTAAAAATTTGAAGAAATTCAACAATTCACAAAAATTACAGAATTTCTTACTTACAAAAACAAGAACACTAAATCTTTTCCAAATTTCGGGAGGGGGTTCAACCCCCAAGACCCCCCTCTGCATGCGCCCCTATAATCATAATAATAAAAATCACGACAAATTACTACAAGAAAATAGTTATTACGTATTGTAATTAATCAATCCATAAGTTGGTTATTTACTTGATTTCTCATTCAATTGATCAACTAAATCTATAATAAACTATCTAACTTATTTAATTCCATTAATAAATTTATCATCATCTTATCAAGTTTATCAACTAATTAAAAACCTCAAAGATACACGTATTGTGTAATTTTTTTTCAGTCACAACCACGAAAATTATAAATACAACATTTTTGAAGAATCTCGCTGGAAAACGTTGTCATTGCCTAAGATTCCCAAAATAATGGGAAACGTTCTACAAAAAATTTCGGAAAATGTAAAAATCACTAACTACGATGAGTTGCAATGTTTGCAAGAAATACGAATTTTGGAAAAGGGTTGCAAAATTCAGGACTGTCGGCGCATTGAAGTTTTGCAAAAACTCTTGTTTATTGAGCAATATGACAACGAGCGAGAAATTAGAAAACATCGTTTGCTTAATCAAACGTTGTTCCAATGTGGGAATCCGAGAATTTTCAAAATTTTCGTTCCCACCATCGACGAAGAAGACCCGTTTTTGCATTTGAATGATAAAGTGATAGTGAGGGAAAATTATGCGCAAAAATCGCAGTTTTTGACTGTCATTGAAATCGGGAATATTTACATCAAGGCAAAATGCAAGAAGTGTGTACATTTTATTTTTTTCTATTTTTTAAATTGAATTTATCAACAATAATTATCACTTTCGTTATCATTTAGAATTAAAACTTTTGGAATTGTATATGAATTGATGACTCGGAAAAAAAGTATCATTATTACGATTTCAATTACTAAAAAACATCTAATTTTATAATTTTGTGGGGGAGAGGGGGGGGGGGGGTCGAAGTATTAAAA
Organism: Platygaster equestris; assembly: GCA_030522785.1. Lineage (NCBI taxonomy): Eukaryota > Metazoa > Arthropoda > Insecta > Hymenoptera > Platygastridae > Platygaster > Platygaster equestris. The sequence continues at coordinate 29,118 of JAPYZK010000564.1, forward strand.
ACTCTAAATTTTTTTCAATTTCGAAGTATTGAAAACCCTAATTATTCAGATTTTGGAATATTTTTCTACTCTCGACGTTTTTTGCTCCAAGTCATCAATTTTACGAAAAATTTCATTGAAGGTTTAATTCCATGATTGAACATTTATATTTTCTAATTTCGGAAATTTGGGAATTTTCTCATTTCACGGAATTATTTCAAAAATTCAAAATTTCAAATCGAAAAAAATTCGTAAAAAATTCGAAAATTTATCAACTAAAAAATGTTAATACAAAAAGCAATTTACAAATTTAAAACCTGAAAATATAATTTCGAAAATCCAATAATTAAAAAACTCGAATTTCAAAACTTCGAAATGTGAATTATAATGTTAAAAAAAATCGCCAAATTCGCACCTTATCCAGAATTATCGAAATTCACAATCCTCAAACTCGAATTCGAATATTTCCAAACATTGCGATTAAAAATCCCTAATTCCAAAGTTTTAGAACTCGTAAAATCTCCGAATTTTCAAAATTTCGAAATCTAAATAAAATTAAATTCGTAAATCACAAACTCCCAAAAAACTTTATATCTCAGAATTGAAAATTATAATTTAAAAAAAAATGATACGAAATGTAAAAAAAAACTTTTTTTATGCACTGTTTTCTACAGTTTTTCAACATTCGTTGGAGCTTGACGTTATTTTTCAGTTACACAGGATGGTTTGCGCCAAGTTGCAAATATGATGTTGATTTCCAAGTCAACGATTATCCGAGCAAATGTTATCATTATGCACTTGAACAAATTCAGATATGCGAACTGGATTGGCTGCTCCACCCAAAAAATACCCCTGGTTGCAACAAAAGACAACCAATGTAACATTTTTGGGTTACAATTATGACCAAATATTATAAATTACTAATTTCTAATCATTAAAAAGTACGAAGTTTAAAAAGCTCGCGAAATCTTCGTATTTTTTATTAAAATCCCAAATATAGAGTTAGCTGGGATATTTACACCCCTTTCGTAGGAAAAATATTTATTTATTGCAGAACCGATGGAAATGCTTGGTTCAACAAAAACGTTATGAACAATCGTGAGCAAAAACAAGCTGTTGAACATATCATTTCTCAGACAGCAAAACCAATGCCTTACGTACTTTTTGGGCCACCAGGAACTGGAAAAACTTCGACTTTGGTCGAAACCGTCTGTCAAGTATTGCCACAATTTTTTCCAAAATTCAAAAATTCTTAATGTTTTTTACATTTAGACGTTTTGGACTTTTGAGTACGTGTATTAAGGTTAAAATTGTTTTGACGTTAGATTACAAAAGTTTGAGTTTTTACGGTTATTTATGAATTTGGAAAAATGAAGTGCAAACTTATGAAAATTTCGGATTCGTACATTTCGATGATATCGTGAATTTTAAGAAAATTCTGATACATATTAATTTTTCATTAATCCAGTTTTCAAATATAAGAACTTTGTAATTTCGTTTCGAAATATATTCACGTTTTTGAACTCCTAAAGTTTTTATTTTGCTCGGAAAATACGGGTAATTTTCATTTGACTTCAATTTTTGTAATTCACGAATTCCATAAAAAATATCGATAAGACTCAAAAGTCTCATGTTTAAAGAACATTAATTATCTAAATACCAATTATTTTGTCGACAAACATGATAATTAGTAAATAATTTCAAGATTTGGCGAAAAGACCCATCGAATCGTGTTCTCATTTGCACTTCTTCAAACGTGGCAGCAAATGAGTTGTGCAGCAGAATTTTGCAATTCAAAATTCCTAGATCAGATATTTTACGACTTTACAGCGTTTCGGGAAATTTGTGAGTTTTTTGCATAACAGAATTATTATTCTATCATCATATTAAATTCTAAAATTATCAATAATGATAACTATAATAATATTCGCTCATTGTATTATCATCGTAATTATTCATTTTGGACGTAAAAATGAATCAAAGTCAATAAAAGAATATTCATAATTTTTTTTAGCAACTCAGTGGAAAATGACGTTTTGTGCTGCACAAATTCCATCAACAAAATTGGTATTAATATGCCAAAGGAAATTATTTTCAAGAAAAAAATTGTTGTTGCGACTTTGACAATGTCCATGAGGTGAATTAATTTATTATAATTCAGTTGAGGAGAAAATTGGTACTTAAATATATTGGAGAATTTTCGTTATTTTTCTCTTTGGGGAATCCCACTTTTTTTAAATATAAACTATTTTTCGTGGCGTACTTATACACTTTTTTGTGTACAAACACAGGTTGGCGCTTATGGAATTTCGAAAAACGTATTTTTCGTACATTTTCATTGACGAAGCGGGTCAAGCTCGAGAACCTGAAATGCTCATACCTCTGGTACTTACGAGTTTTCCCCAATCTGGACGTGTACACAGCCAAATTATTTTAGCTGGCGATCCAAAACAGTTGGGTCCTGTGGTCAAGGCCAAAATGGCTGAAAAACTTTTGGGTATTTACAACATTTTTTTCGTTAATTCTTTATAGAATTGACTGTGGACTTTTCAGTTTCAAATCGAGATATTTTTCTGTTTTTGACGATCTTTGATTATTCTACTATTTTTTCTTAAGTAACAAAATTCGAAAAATGCAAAAAATAAAAAATTACATTATGCAAATTGAAAAACCGAAGAAATTGGCATATATTTTGCGGTCTAAATGTATTCAAATTCGAAAATTTTCGAATTCGATAATTTATTTTGGTTTATGGTTTCGGTAAAAACATACATACAAATCACAAATTGAGACTTATTCATGTTTTTACCTCTGAACTGGTCAGAATCGTAAATTTGAATGATCACAAAAAATAATGTTCCACTTTGAAAATTCAAAATATTTATTTGAAAATTTTTCAAGTGCGAATGAAAAACTTGAAAATTAATACTCGGAATGTTAAAAAAAAATCCAAATTTTTTATTTCTCACAAAAGTGGATGAAATTTTAATAGTTACGAGATAGAATTTTGAAGTTCACAGCTTCGCAGGGACGGGCGACTACGCAACTGTCCTTTTCTCACTCACAGGAGCAGTCGTTTGGTGAGAGAGAGGGCAATAGTATCGCCCACACCTGCAGCTTCGAAACTTGAGAAGATTAAGTTGTGGTTATGTTCTTGCGATGAAAATTCTGATCTGGATCAATTCTAAATCATATGCTATTGTTGATTCCGTGATAGACCCGCTATTTTTATCAATATTATACACTAACAAATATTAATAAATATAGGGTGTCCAGATGGTAAGAACGACAAACCAGGACATGTTCCTTAACCCCCCCCCTTTCCCAACGATTCCACCTCTGATTATTATTGATATTCCGTAATTTTTTGAAATTGTCCGAATTTTAAAGATTTTAAAAATGTTTCGAAT
>JAPYZK010000566.1:0-28126 GCA_030522785.1 Platygaster equestris
TGCGTGCGACGATGCAAGCCGCGAGGCTACATATATTCCCACTCCAGGCGGCAAATCGGTAGTATCGAATCATGTCTGGACGTGGTAAAGGTGGCAAAGTTAAGGGAAAGTCGAAGACCCGCTCTAGCCGAGCTGGGTTGCAGTTCCCTGTTGGACGTATCCACCGCATGCTTCGCAAGGGTAACTACGCCGAGCGCGTAGGAGCCGGTGCACCGGTATACCTGGCCGCTGTCATGGAATACTTGGCTGCTGAAGTTCTCGAGTTGGCAGGCAATGCCGCTCGTGACAACAAGAAGACCAGGATTATTCCCCGTCACTTGCAACTCGCTATCAGAAATGACGAGGAATTGAACAAACTCCTTTCTGGGGTCACCATCGCCCAAGGTGGAGTTCTACCCAACATTCAGGCTGTCCTCTTGCCCAAGAAAACCGAAAAGAAAGCTTAAATCCACCGAGCCAATATCCCTCCGTAAAACAACCAGCCCTTGTCAGGGCTACTACATATCTCATACCTAAGAAATATTTGCTATACTTTATAACAGGGAGATACCAACCTCTAGGTAATGTTGCAAGTATAAAGTTTGCACATCACTTTGCGCCTACCCGGAAATTCTGAAGACTTTGAAATCCTACAAACTTTCAACAATTGTGATGTTACTAAGAATCCCCAAAACTTCTGTAAGGGGAAAGTTTAAAATATTTATTTCCCTTATTTCTCACAATGTTTAAAACTCCAACATTTCCGAAAATCACACAATTACTAAAATTTGAAAATTTTGAAACTTATCATTTTTCGGAATAGTCATAGAATCACCCAAAGAAAAAGTGAGCGTTTCCAGCAAGCCACATGCTTCCGAGCGCGGGTGCTTGAAATCGTAGAGTTGCACGAGTTACACGCATGCGCACAAGCGAAGCGTCTGGAGTGCTGTAAACCGCCAAGTGCCTCCATGCACGAAAAGCTTACTTTTTCTCTGAGTGATCTTCAAAATTCCTACAATTCCTGAAACCTGTAAATAGGTAGTAAACTATGTATTTTATGTATTCAATTCATCTTATATTTTTTCAAAATGATTTATGATTTTGAAATCTTCTACTAATCTTAAACTAATTCACTAAATCTACGTAAATTAAAACTCATAATTTCCATCAGACAAATTTATGAGTCATTCAAACATTTCACCTCATTACTTATAATTGGAAGTTATAGTCATAATTGATACTTCTGCAGTTTATTAGTTCTTTAAAGCTTCAAAAATTCTAAAACTTCACAACTTCAAAACTTTAAAATTGATCCAAATGTCAAAAATAACCCAATTTTAAAAACTTAAAAATGTCAGGTTCAAAAACTTACAAGAAACTTTCCACATTTTGGAAATAACAAGATCAACTCATCTTAAAACTTCGAAATTCTTTAAAATTCTACAACTACGATGCTTGATAATTATTAGAAACTCTATATTATGTTTTATATATATATATATATATATATATATTAATATATATTATACTCTATATTATGTAATATCATTCTACATAGCATTATGTACAATGGATATACTGATGAACCTCGATAGAGCGAACGATTCGGGGGTCTTAAGTAAACAGTCCGCTTGATCAAGAGGGTAATAAATCAAGTGGAAACGCTGACAGGTAGAAATCTCGATGTCTCTTTTCAATGTCGTGCATAGTCAGATGTCCAAAGGGTCCTTGTGACACATACCTGGGCCCAGGCCCAAAGACGTCACTGCGTTAATGATAGGCTTATCAATTCCAGGCTCGTTAATTCCAGGCTTCTACCTAGCTTTGACGCACAAAGCCTAATCGCTCCAGATCGCTTCACGGTCATAAAAAATGCCGGCTCTATCGAGGTTTATCAGTATTATAATCAAAATTTCGTATTCATAGCAAAAATTTCTGATTAACTGCACATTTTCAAATTTTTTATTAATTCTAATTTTTTAATCCGAAATCACAAATTTTTATTTAATAAATTTATAAGTTTTGAAGTATATGAATTCTGAAATGTATAAAATTAAGTTCTTTTATATCCTGACATTGAAATTTATATTTCCGTAGTTGGAATTCAATAGCCTACATTTACAGATTTAAAAATGTGTAAATTCTGATGATGCAGCTTTGGAACTTGAAAAATTCCGAAGGTAAAAAAAAATTCCAAAGTAAAACGTTCTGAACTGAAAGATCCTCCAAAACTTCAAATAGCCATGATTTTGAAAGCTTAAAAAATAGGAAAACATAAAAAATTTAGAAACTTGACAACTTCAAAACTTTTAAACTTGCAAGAACTTCAGAACTGATCCAAATTTTTTGAAACTCCAAAATCATGAAATTTGAAGAACTTTTTGAACTTTCAAGTAATTCAAAAATTTGAAACCTTCGAATTTCTAAAACGTTAGAAATGTTTACCCGATTCTAACCTCAAAGTGGTACATAAAAAGGGTCTTTGAGATTAGAATCGGGTAAAATATAGAACTGCACAAGCGGGGCAAGAGTCGATATTGCAAAACGATTAAATTCCTCGCCTTCGGCTCGGAATTCAACCCTTCGTTTTGCAAAAATCGACTTACCTCGCTTGTACAGTAATGTACTATAAAATTTGACTATCTTCAAACTCTAAATTTCTTCGAAATTCTCAGAATCTCGAATATGAAAAACCTTATAATTATTCGAAACTCTTGATAGATTTTTCAAATTCATTTTACATATATCTTTAACTTTTTTATCCATGTATATTTTGAACAAAAATTTCTAGGTACTTCAGTACATTTTCAAATTCAAATTTTTGAATCCAAAATTTTTATTCAAACAATTTATGAGTCATAAAGTTTGTGGATTCTTAAATTTCTAAAATTAGTTATTTCGTCTCCTGATTTTAGAATGTATATTTTCGTAGTTCGAATTTCAGTTAAAAATTACAGATTGGAGACTTTCAAATTTTTATGATTCAGCTTTCGAACTTGAAAAAGTCACTTACCAAAAATTGTGATAATTGTTGTAACATCTGTTTTACTTTTCTAAAATTTTGATAACAATTTTCCATATTTTACAGACAAGGTCAGATGTAAAAATTCAGACGAGACTTTTTATTTTGGAGAATGAAGTGCTTTTTCCCAATTTCAACGTGGCCTGAGTTTAATATAAAGTGCAAATTATTTAAATTTTCCAAAAATTGGCTCCTTTGCAGAATTTTGACTTTCAGCAAAAGTCAAAAAGATTCTGGACTCAAAATGTGTAACTTTTCCCAACAATATTATAATTTGAATTTTTTGAGAAACTTATAAAATTTGCAATGTTTTCAAAATTTGCATTATTTTTTCATCTGTGCAAAAATTCTAGACTTTTAAGAATAAAAAAAATGTTAAAACTTTGTGCAAACTGAGAATTTGTTTGACCCTTGGTAAAATATTATAATTGCGGAATTTTTAATCTCAACGAAAATAAAAAAAGTTTGCCAGTCTCAGAAAGATGATTTTTGTAACGATACTCAAATTTGTCAATTTCTGTGAATACTTAGACATTCAGAATATTCAAAAAATGGAAAAATTGTTTTGAATTTTCAAGATTCAAGGATTTACATTTTTTAGATTTTTCCATAAATTCGGTTTTTCCCCAAAATCTAATGAGATTCTCAATTTTAGAAAAAATTAATAGAATCCGCTAATCATGCAAAATTAAAATTGATCCAAACATTCTGAAATTTCCTAATTTTTAAAATTCAAAAATCTAAAGTCTCATTAAAAAATTGCAGAATTTGCCATTTACTAATCTAGTCATTTTTTAAATGTTTGGACATTATGAATTCCAACAAAAATTCCAAAAATTTGAGCGCCATGCGAACATTCAGAAAATAAAACTTTCTTTGAAAATCTGAAAAAATTTCCAAGTGTAAAAAAAGTTTCCAATTTTTAAATCTGGCAAAAAAAATACAATTCACTGAATTCCAAAAGTAAAAAAAATTTGAAAATCATGTAATTCTTGCAAAATTGCATATGAAGTTTTGCAAGAATTATATAATTTTTCCAAACTAAACTCTATCTACGAACATTATTCTGAATCCGAAAAAGCCGAATATGAAAAATTGAAATTCACAGCAAAAATCAGCTCAAAGTTAATCTAAATAATTAATTTCGCAAAATCTAGCCGAAATTCGTAGAAATGTACTGAAATTGGTAAGTGCTACAAAATTTCATCGCACTCTGCAGCGAGAGCAAGGTCATTTCTAGGCAAATTCGACAGTTCCAAACATTTCCGAGAATTTGCCGTAAATTATCAACGTCGACCGCATGGCGACACGCGCCCAGAAAGGCAGTTTGATGGTACTCAATTTCAATAATATTCATACGCGCACTGGAGTAATGACAAAAATTTTCAAGAACTTACGAGTAACTTTTCAACCATTTTACGATGTATGTCGTGCTTACCCAAATTTTCCTTCAAAATGCAACACTGAAAAAAATGCGCTTCTGAAATTTCGTCTTTGGAGCTCCACCCCGGCGAATTATTTCTTCCAATAATGCTCCGATATGCAGTTCCTCGCGACCTCCGCAGAAAGCACACGCGAAATGTTATTTGCCACTCGGATTCGTACATTTTTAACAAATTCACTTCATCATAACAAAGAAAAACGACAAAATAACTGAAAATATAACGCCATTGTCAACAATTTATACGACCGTGCGACGACGCAATGTGACGTCAGACGTATTCGTTGGACAAAGAAACTCACACTGACTCACATTACTCACAATTGTTTCTGATAGGGCTTTGTTGATGGCCGGTTTAAAGGCGCCACCTTGAATCTGGAAAAGCATGCATCTACGCACATCTATGCATTTACGTCATTAGGCAATCAGCTGTGTGTGACAATTTACCTGCAATTTACAATGTTAAATACTTGATTTTATTTACTCTTTAAATTGTTTTCTCATTTTTGTACGAATAATCACTTTTCTTTGCGTTTTGAAAAATAAAATGGGCACCCCCGTTCTGACAAAAGAACAACAGAAACGAACGCTGTCTGCAAAGAAAGGACCTGTAAAAGGTTTACGAAATGTTCTTGCTGTGCCCTATGAACGATTTTGGTGAGCCTGAAACATAAATAAGTTAACTAAAATTGATAAAGTATTGTGAATTTTAACTTACTCATATGAATTGTTATTCATTATTGTTTATTATTAATATGAATTTCCATTGAATGAAACACAAGACAAAACAACACAATAAATAACTCCTTTCCAAATTCTAGGCCTCTGCTGAAAAATGACGAAGAACAACTTACTTTGGAAACTGTACTAAAAAAGTGAGAAATAAGGTAAAATTCGTTAGCATTCACAAACTACAATAATTTTCAACTTTTTTAAGGTCCTTAATTCCATTAAAACGAAGTGAATCGAAAATTGCTTGGAAAAAACTGCGTAAAATGTCAAAAGGGGAACGTTTGGAAGCAAGACAAAATATCAAAACTGATGGTCAGATGCCTGATGAAAATATCATGTAAAATTTTTCATTCTATGCCAATATTTTGTGTGTTATATTTTTGAACGGTATAAAGAAAATATGATAAATTCTGTTTTCAGGAAAAGTATCATCATGGGAATTAATGCTGTGACTCGATCCTTGGAAAAAGACCATTTGTGCTCCATCGTGCTCGATTCTACTATAGATCCTCCTTTTCTTGTTAAGCACATCATTTCAATGAGCGTCGATAAAAAACTACCTGTCATTTTAATACCTTCCTTGAAAAAGCTTTCTTTGGAAACAATTAATTTTGCAAGTGCTGCAATAGGTTTTATGGTAACAGTTACAATTTTTTAACAAAAATGTGTTATAGTCTGGTACATAGTTGAATGAAACGTCTTATGTGGTTTTGAGTGTTTTAATTTTGGGATTGCAACCTTCAATTTCGTTGAAAGTTGAAAATTCTGAACTTCAAAGTTTTCACTTTTTCCACAGTGAGTTATTGGTGGTTGCAATTTCAAGTTTAGATTGTAATTAATTGAATTTTCAACTTTTCAAAAAGCAGTTTTTTTTTGTTACAGAAGGAGGTTGCGAACTCGGCAGAAAACCATTTTTCCAAAGCCCACGAAACAATTGCACGTATTTACAAAAATATTCCGAAGCCAAAGTCCACATCACAATTGTTTCCAATAGCCAACACTGACATCAGTCTGAAGCTTATGGATTTGGACACAGAGGAGAAAATTGCTGTTGAAGAAAAAGTTTCTTTCAAATTGCCTGAAAATATTTACAAGTACAGAAATTCTATGAAAGAAAGAGCGTTCGTGCCTCCTGCAAATGAAAATTCTTTGACAGTTTCCAAAGATTACATTCAGTTTGATGATTTCATTCGTGTTGATAGTTGCGATGAATTCAAAAATGTGACTGTGAACAACTACAAACGTTACATGGAAAGCTCGTATGTTCCACTTAAAGTCAAGAGGTTGCAGGGAAATCGAAATAGAGCAAAAGCTGGGAAAATGACGAAATGATACTTTTACTGTATAAAATTTTTTCTTTATAAATATCAAATATATGTACAATTTATGATGCCTTTTCAAGTCATATTTCTTGGAACTTGGAGATTTTGGAATAAAATTTTGTTAGAATATATGTTCTACATGATTCTAAAAAATGTGTGTAGCATCTTTTTCATTAAACTTTGGGAAAACGTGACTGTCACACTGGCAGCGCCGAACTCACTGATGATTTGAACATTCTTGAGAAAAACATCAAGCCTGAAGTTCCACCAGGGACTCGACTCAATAAAAATGATAGCATGGCTATGAGTTGTAGCACTGCACATAGTACTGTCAATGGCGTAGATTGCAAATGGAGAGCAAAGTACAAAGTCCCTAATAAAGTTGCAAAATATGACAGTGTAAAGCATCTTCTCTCTGCCGTGAACAGTGATCTCAGATAACTCATAGGGCCCCAGAGGAAGCAAAAACTGAAAAAAACATTGGCTCAATTTCTATATAATTATATAATTTTCTTGTAGACAATGTAGACATTGTTACAAGTAAGACTGTTCTTCATTTCCATAAGTGGAAGTCTACTGTACCTTAACAAGAAAAATAGACTTCCCAGAGAATATAGAAGTGCAAATTTTTTAGCTTTGATCAGCAAAACTGGAAGATAAAGCGCCGACAGGCAGAAACATAATATTCCTAGGAAAAAACACGCCGCAAACATGGTCAACCTCTGTATCCTCGTCTGAAAAATTTTTTTGATGTTTACTTAATATATTACAACGAATACATAACATGAAAAAATTTATTTCGAAGGAAAGTAACAATCAAGAAAATCCATCACAACGAACCTCCACAAAAATGTATCTCAAACGGACATGAATGTTTGTATGTACACAATTGTATAAAGGCAGAAAAAATTGAATATTGCATTTAAAAACAATAAAATGAAAAAATGTCATAACGTATCATCAAAATAAGAATAAAATTCTTATTTTTTTGAAGTGCTAGTGTAGTTTTTTGGATAACTAAGTTGTAAATATTACACGAACCATTGCCGGGCAACAATCTTTTGTCGTATTTTCCAGCCATCCTGAATCTTGTCTACTCTCTTCATCGCCACGAGAAAACCATTTGCTCACGGTTGGTATCGTCACCGAGGGAACCGATATTTTATATTGTTTTTCATTTTTACTACTTAATAAATACTCGTTCAACTCTTTGTTTAGATCAGCCATTTTTGACAAGCAGCCATTTTTGTTTAGATTTGGACGTGTTTGTACGTGTCATCGGTGTCATGTGGGTGCATGTGGGCTGATGCCTGATTATACTGCCAAAGCTGCCAAATGCCAATCCCGATACAGAAAATATCTACCTTATTCATCATATGTTGCAAATAAAACAACAAAACAAAAAAAAACAAAAAACAGTACACGGTTTATCATTCAATGCACAGCGCATATTCAAAATTTAAACATCCGCTGGCGGAAAGAGACACACGCAGCATTCTATTTTAAAATCCTTTCGGTATATGTAATTAGATTCGCAGTTGGTCGCAGTCACAAGCAGTCACGTCGTCGTCGCAATGACACATCTTCGTATCCGAAAAATTTTGTTGTTTATCAGTCAAAAAATTTAACCAACCAAAACAAACAAGTTTGCGTCGAAATGGGGATACTCATATCAAGATTTCGGGTGTGTATTTTCCTAACATTACGAATTTTGAAAAATCTCAGAGAATTCCTGAATTCGCTATTCCAAAATTTGAGGTTATGTTGACGTCTGGTGAATAAATAACGCTGGTGAAGCGTATGTGATTTTTAGAATGTTTGAAATAGCCAAAATGGGAAAGTTAGAAGCCGTTTTTTTTCGTGTCAAATTGACGGTTTTTGGATGTTGGTTTGATCTACGGAAATGTTTAGTAATGACGTTGCTGAATAGCGAATTTACGTATTCGTACGGGCCAAATTAACATCGAGTGACGCGGCAACAATCGAGAAATAAATTATGCTTTTTGTTTTCATTTATTATTCGGGAATATTTTTCTAAGTTTCATTGCAACAATTTTCGATTTTTGATTTGTGGTCCTTATCACCATATTATCATTTTTAGAAAAAGAAAACGACTATCGAAATTCTGGAAGACCTCGACAAGGTAAACTTTGTTTTTATTCCACTTGAAAGTACAGCTACGTCGATCTTTTCGGTTATTAATTTTTGTACTTGTTGTGTTTACAGCAAATCAAAGATATTGAGCAGTATGGGCAAAATACAGAACAGAGACATAAGCGAATCGTGGGAATGCTCATTCTGTACAGCGTCGCTCTGTATGCGATAACGGCCGTCATTTTTTACTTTTATTTCTTCCCAGCTTCTTTGTATGACCAGCTGTTCTATATCACTCCGTTACTCATTTTTCCACTGTTGTAAGAAAACAAAATTTGTTTATAAATGGCTTTTCCATGTTATATTAGCTTGCTATGCAAATTCAACTTTTTTATCAGAAGGTTCAACTTGTTATTTTTTCAGGATCATATTCACGAAAAAAATGGTAACTTTGTACTACAAGAAAAAGATTTCAAGAAACCAGTCCAAATTAGTGACAATGCAGGAACAGAAAAAGCAAATCCTGGAAGTCGTGACGGACACAGAAACCTACAAAAAGGCCAAGGAAATTCTTCTCAAATTTGCCCCTGACCAGTTGCGAATGTCTCCTGTAAGTTTTAAGAAATTGTAGAAAACTGATCAAAAATTGATCATTTGCTTTTGTATTTCAGTTATCGCCTCAAGTTCGTCAACCCACGTTATCACAAGTGAGTCACCCCAAGATTTAGATAATGATGGTCAATTCTAAAAAAAAGTTCTTTTATCAATTTCAATTATTTCCCCTAGCAACTTCACCTCAAATTTTGAATTTTTTTCATTTTTGAGATTTGGAAGTGAATCAATATTTTTGTAGTAAATCAAAAGTCGCTAAATTTTAACAAAGTATGAGAAGAGTTTAGAAAATAAATGTTTGAATTCATTTGAACTGAAAGTTATTGTTATCATTTTTATTTTATTAATATTTTTTTCCAGTCGACAAGCATGACGCCCATGAGAGACAGTCAACGTTTTACTGAGCCATTAAACACGCGTTTTCGTGACGCCGATTTGTTGCGGCGCAGAATTTTGGCCAATTCCGTGCAATCGCCCGTGTCAAACAAAATTATGCCTGAGTCCTCGATGATCGTGGCTGCCACTTCTCCTATCATGAGATCAAATGTGTCATCAACTCCACTATCACATAATCCAGGCTTCAAGCAGCCTTATTCTGTGACGAGTGAGTTTATTTTTCATCACTGTTTTCAGACTTTGCGAAGTTATTCAAAAAACTGTAAATTTTAACTAATGTAGTAATAGCTTTCTACTCCAAGTCATAAATTTGAGGAAACATTAATTTATTTTTTCAAATTCTTTTAATATAGTCTTTATTTTGATTAAAAAGCAATCATTTTTTTGTTCATGCTTGATGATACTTTTTCCTGATTACTGTTAGATTCTGCAGAAGCACTTTTACCGCGGCCAATTTTACCCCGGGAAAGGAGTTTCTTCGACAGGCTAATAGAATATTTAGTGGGCGATGGGCCATCCAATAGATACGCTTTGGTTTGTCGCGAATGCTATTCCCATAATGGAATGGCCTTGAAGGAAGAATTCGAATACTATGGTGAGAAATATTCTTGAACCCAAAATCTATCAAGTGTTTGCCGAAACTTGACGAAATCATGGATGATTTGCAATTATTCTGAAGAAACTCCTGAAATCGACAATTATTTTGAAACTTTTCTTATAGTTCACTCGAAATGAATTTTCTAATATTAATTGAATAATATTTATTGAAACGCGTTTATTTTCCATTTAGCATTTAGATGCTGCTACTGCAAGTTTTTCAATTCTGCCCGGAAACAGAAGCCATCAGCTCCTAAACTAGATTTAGAAGGCACGTTTAGCTCATTTTCCGAAAAAACTCCGTCGCCGCCACAAAAACACACGGAGATTGAGACTGAGACCGTTTCAACTTCTTCCGGGTCTGGTGAGTAAACTTAAACATTCCCGAATTGTATATGCGCGTGTTCGAAAATGTATGTTCCAGAATTTTCTTTTTTATCAATAATAATACATTTTTGCGCAGATTCGGATATTGAGGTCGTCGAAAAACCTGTAGACGGCGAGCGAACTTTGACAGAAGAAGAAGAGGAAAAAGGTGAAAATCGAAAATTATGTCAAAACAGACATTTTTCTCCCATAAAGTGGAAAAAGTGCGCACTTATTTCATTTTTCGAACGCTCTTTTTCCACGTTGTAGGATAAAATAAAGTTGAATGATAATTTTTAAACTAGTTGTGAAATATACAATTTTGCTAATAAGTATAAATGTTTCCAGAAAATACACCTAACAAGGAAAAAACAAATTCAGAAGAATCACCTGAAAAAATCGAAGCCGAGCAATTGAAAGAGTAATCACATCGAGTTTGCAGGAACCAGTCAATAGTCATGATCCGAGTGCCGTTCTCCATAATATGAAGTCATTCAATATTTAATAATACAATTATGGATTGTGTGTTAATAATGGTGTTGAAAATTAAAGGGCAAATAGTCAAAAAATGAATGAAAATAGTGATTGTATTGTAATTGATTACATTTAATTTATACTTGAGTAACTGGAAATTAGTTATCTTGAGCATGTTTATGAAAATGATCAAATAAAAAATACACATTTGCGGCAAGGATCTTTTCTCATGCAGTCGAATGGAAAAATTAACCTTACTGCTAATGTGCCCTTTTTATTATTTGCCCTTCAATTGCGGGCAGCATAAGGGAAGTTTCAGACTGTGGGTTATAGGTCAACCTCAAATGTTATAAAAGTTGATTATAAATGCTGTGATTCGCAATTTTTGTCATGAAATTTACACGTTACGATGCAACTAGTCCCACCTTTGAACTTCGCACATGAATGGCTGCGCATTTTATTTTATTTTTTTGATATTAAGAATTATAAATTTTGGAAGTTTTTCGAAATCAGTTTAAAGTCTCCAGAATGCTCTTAAATACCTTGATAAGTCTGTTTAAAGCACAATTAATCTGCTAAGGGCTACTAAAATGTAACTCTTTGGCTTTGGTAGACTGATGTAAAAAATGCTCACGTCTGAAACAACGATTGGCCAATAATTTTTGCATGTTTTGCTCTTCTGAAAGTCATGAGTAATTTTAGGCTTTACTTTTTGTAGAACGCAATATTTATTTATAGTATGTGTACAATCGTGGAATTCGTTATTTTTGTTTGACACATTGTGTCGAATGTGAGCATAGTCGGAAATTATGTAGGAATAAATTGTAAATTATATATTTGTATAAAAAATTTACAGTGTAAGTACTTGATGTAATTTACCTTGCCAATTGTTGGGAGAGTCAATTTCGAATTTGGTTGAGTTCAGAATAAATGATGAAACTAAAGATTTTTTAGCACTTGATTAGTGAATACCTGTAGTGAAAACAGTCGAAATTTTATTGATTAGGAATTTATTCTTTTGCTGAGTTGAAATGAATATTTCGAAATTTATAGTTCGACTAAAAATAAATTTCGTTAATACTTCAGTTGGAAGTAGAGATGTTTCAAAATTTACGAATGCAATTGGGAAGAAAATTTGAATCGCAGACCTTTAAATTCGAGAAAATTTATTTCTTAAACGTAAAAATTCGAAATTACTTAGCTCGAAGTATCGTTTTATAGTTTTGTGTGTCTTGAACTTTTTGTCCCGCCAATGCTGGCCCTATCGGATCAGACTAATAACGTCACTCCTAAGGGGGTTCTGATCCTCCGAACTCTCTCCTTGCGGGCTTGTGTGTACTTATGCCCATGTCCACATGGGCATCTCGCTCGATTTCTCAAGGTCGATTTTTCCTCGGATTTTTCGACTTTCGTCATGGTGCAGGCGTTTTTCGTCAGGCGTGTGTTTCAGACGACTTTATTGAAATTTCGGTAACTCCAGGTATTTGGGTCTCCCAATTTTCTAGGAAAAAAATTTTTTCGGATTATTCCGTTTGGATGTATTTTCTGTTGCAGTTCAGTGAAATAAGTAATGGTGCCGAATATCAGCTTCCTACGATATTTGGTCCGCCCGTAAATCACCGATAAATATCGTGCGTGACCTCATTTTCGAACTTCATCGTCGATTTTCAGCCAAACCATTTAGTCCAGAAAGCGAATATTAAACGCTTTGAGTACACTTGGTAAACCCTTTGAAACGGCTATATTGTATCCGGGATCGGAGCACTTTGGAAAATCGCGATATTTCCGAACTCACTCCCTCCGAGCTTGTGTATACTTATGCCCATGTGTACATGGGCATATGTATTATACATATGCCCATGTCCACATAGGCATTTTTTTCGATTTCTTGAGGTCGCTTTTTCTTTGGATTATCCGACTTTTTCGTCATGGTGCGGGTATAAGATGGATACGGGCGTGTGTTAGACGACTTTTTCGAAATTTGGGTAACTCCGGGTATTTAGGTCTTCCGATTTTCTCGGAAAAAAAAAAATTGTCGGAATCCCCCATTTCGGACGTATTTTCTCTTGAAGTTTGATAAAATAAGTAATTTGGCCGAATATCAGCTTTCTACGATATTTGGTGCGTCTGAAAATCACCGATGAATATCGTGCATGACGTCATTTTCGAACTTCATCGTCGATTTTCAGCCAAACCATTTATCCCAGAAAGCTCATATTACACGGTCGGCTACACTTATTAAACCCTTTTCAACGGCTCTAACAAATCCGGGATCGGAGCACCTTCGAAAATCGCGATATCTCCGAACTCTCTCCTTCCTGGCTCGTGTATTCTTATGCCCATGTCCACATGGGCATTTTGCTTGACTTCTCGAGGTCGCTTTTCCTTCTGATTTTTCGACTTTTTCGTCATGGTGCGAGTTCAAGATGGACATGGGCGTGTGTTTCAGACAATTCTTTCGAAATTTTTGTAACTCCAGTTATTTGGGTCTTCCGATTTTCTCGGAAAAAAAATTTTCCGAAATACCCCGTTTCGGATGTATTTTCTGTTGCAGTTTAGTAAAATAAGTAATTTTGCCAAATATCAGATTCCTAAGATATTTGGTCCGCCTGAAAATCACCGATGAATATCTTGCATGAATTCATTTTCGAACTTCATCGTCGATTTTCAGCCAAACCATTTATCCCAGAAAGCTAATATTACACGGTTTGCCTACACTTGGTTACCCTTTTAAAACGGCTATAATGAATCCGGGATCGGATTTGGGCATTTTGCTCGATTCCTCGAGGTCGCTCTTTCCTCGGATTTTTTGACTTTTTCGTCATGGTGCGGGTATAAGATGGATACGGTCGTGTGTTTTAGACGTCTTTTTCGAAATTTCATAACTCCAGGTATTTGGGTCTTCCGATTTTCTAGGCAAATAAAATGCCCGAAATACCCCGTTGCGGATGTATTTTCTGTTGAAGTTGAGTAAAATAAGTAATTTGGCCACATATTAGCTTTCTACGACATTTGATGGGCCTGGTAATCACCGATGAATATCGTGCATGACCTTATTTTCGAAGTTCATCGACGATTTTCTGCCAAACCATTTATCCCAGAAAGCTAATATTACACGGCTTGACTACACTTGGCGAACCCTTCAAAACGGCTAAAACAAATCCGGGATCAGAGCAACTTCGAAAATCGCGATATCTCCGAACTATCTCATTCCGGGCTTGTGTATGCCCATGTATACATTGGCGAGTTTTGCTCGATTTATCGAAGTCGCTTTTTCTTCGGGTTTGTTGACTTTTACGTAATGGCGCGGGTATTAGATGGATAGGGACGTGTGTTTTAGACGTCTTTTTCGAAATTTTAGTAACTCCAGGTAGTTGAGTCTTCCGATTTTTGCGGAAAAAAAATTTTTCGAAATAGCCTGTTTTAGTTGTATGTCTGCTAACGTTGAGTAACACAAGTAATTTTGCCAAATATCAGCTCTCTACGATCTCTGGTCCGCCCAAAAATCACCGATGAATAATCAAACGTGACGTCATTTACGAAAATCATTGTCGATTTTCAGCCAAACCATTGATACCTGAAAGCTAATATTACACGGTTTGACCATACTCGGTAAACCCTTCGAAACGGTTATAGCAAATCCGGGATCGGAGCAACTTCGAAAATCGCGATACCTCCGAAACCTCTTCTCCCGGGCTTGTGTAGACTTATGAGAGTCTTGCTCGATTTTTAGAAGTCGCTTTTTTTCGTGTTTTTTTCCTTTCCCGTGATAGAGCGGGTATCAGATGGATAGGCGCGTGTGTTTTAGTCGACATTTCGAATATTTCGTAACTCGAGGTATTTCGGTCTTTCGATTATCAGGTAGAATAAAAAATTTGAAGTACCCAGATTCGAGTATATTTTCTGTTAAAGTTGATTAAAACAAGCAATTTCGCCAAATATCAGCTCTTTACGATCACTGGTCCGCCTAAAATGAACCGATGAATAATTGAACATCTTCGAATGTTTCTAAGATTTTTTGATGTTTACAAAATGTCCTGATCACATGCTAAAAATGTTTCAGAAATATTATCGAAGAATATTTTTGGAACATTTTCAGCCCGGACATTGGGAGCTTCTAGGAATATTAATGGAATATGAAAAAATATTCTCGAATAATATATATATATGCGTTTATTCATACCCCTTGGGGGTCTTTGAGGATATTCTCGAATAATTTTAGCACATTCTTTTCTGGGGAAAAAATGTTTTTAAAACATTTATAAAATATTCCGTGCTGTTAGGGGAAGTAGAGTACGAGTATAGAGTATGTTTGTGAAGTAAGCGAGGCCAGAGCATGTGCTCAGAGCGTGAGTATATAGAGTATGAGTACAAGTACAGAATAATCGCGAATAGTATGTGTACAGAGTATGAGTCAATACTCCATAGAGTATGAGTACACGGACGAATCCAATCATGTTTGTATAGAGTACAGAGTATGAGTATGGAGTGTGAGTACGCAGACATGCTCAATATTTGTTGACTTATTTGGACTTATTATCATCATGCAACTCGTTGAGATATGTATTTGCAGTAATCGCGATTCGCGTTATACTACGGATGGTAGAGACTCTCCGTCTCTACCATCTCTACGTTACACGAATCACCCTGCTGCTTCGTATGAGAACCGCTGGTCTTCCTAATTCAATTTCATATTCCCGCTCTGCCGACAAATCAGTTATACCACCCGAGAGAGTCATTTAAATTTTTTCGGTAAGGATATTTTCGGCATCGTTCCATTCCCCCACTCCTAACCAAAAAACGAGACGCCATTAAAAGAATCTTAAAAATCCGGGTGTATCCATGGATACATGGATACACCACAACTCTGCATATAAGAGTAAATGGTGCGCAACAAATCCGCCATCTTGAACAGCGAAAAAAGCCCAACCGCGTAATCCAAAATTTGCGCCAAGTTCAGGGCAGTTCGGAGTGATTTCGCACCTCGGGCGATTGTCGGGCGACCGCGACTCGTAAAATAACATTCTCTTCGATTACAAAATCCTGCCAAAGAAACCCGATTCGATTGTAAATAACAATAACGCGTGACGCGAGTGCGAAAGGTGGTTATCACTCCGCGTATTCCCCGTAGTGAGTCGCGCAAAACCCGTGGAAACCGTGTACTATATAATATTGAGTGTTTTGATCCCAGGTCATATTTATTGCGGAATTATACTCCGTCTATCAACGAGGTAATTATTATCGCTCGCTGTTTCAACAATTAGCTCGCTGTTCCCGCTTGTTATCGCCGCCTTTGAATGGTTTTTTATAGCGATGGTAGAGTTGATAGTTTTCCGATGTTTACTTTGGTTGAAAAACGGTTTGTTTCCGGGTTTCAATGAATCGTTTTTTCATTTGAGTGAGATGTTTGAACTGCCGGGGTGGAAATCAATAAGGGTCAATTAGGGTCAGTGGAGACAATTTGATAAATGTGAGGGATTAGGAATTGTCAATGTTTGACATTTGATTTGTTTTGAGAGTTGCGGGTGGTTGTGGGTTGACTCGGGGTTGAATTTTTGGCGGGAAAAGAGCGGAAAAATGACAGTTTTTGGGAGGGAGAGGAGGAAAATGCGAGTCGTATTTTTTTTGCTAGGGCGGATTCGTTTTAGCCGCTTCCCCTTTAAGTCGAGGGTGGTGTGCAGGGGCGTAGGAAGGGAGGGGTTTCGCCACTTTCGGGGGTTTTTTGTTCAGTGGATTTTTTTTCAAGTTTTTGTTTTATTAGAAGTTTTTATTTCGCAGTTGTAGTTAATAATATTCTGCAGTGATACGAATTTAGGTTTTTTTTTTAACTTATAGGTAGTGGTGACAAATATCGAAAAAATAGTTATCGATAATTATTGATATTCTAGAGCTTTTATCGATAATATCGATAGTATCGATGAAAATAAAATTTAACAATTAAAGTATACTGAAAATTATGAACTCCACTTTTTTCACGAAAAAGCATGAAAGTCAGTGGCGAACGCAGAGGGGGGTTTCGGGGGTTAAAACCCCTCCAAAAATTTGGAGATTGATTGTATTTGTAAGTAAAATAATTAGAAATTTGCAGTGGAAAAATGTGTGCTTTGAAGTCTTAAGAGACTTTGAGATTCAATATCTCAAACTTTGACATTTTTGTGAAACTATAGATGAATTAAGAAAATTAGGTACTTCAAAATGACAATTTTGGACGAAATTGTAAAAATTTTGAATAGTCCGAAAATATGAAAAATTGTGAAATTTTTAAAAATCCATAGTTTTAAATTTTCTATAATTCTAGAAACTTCGTTAATTTCTGAATGTTTAAGTAATTCGAAAAAATTGGCAATTTTGGAGATCAACGAGTCTCGAAAAATTAGCAAACTTTTTTAACTCCAGAAAACTTGAGAATATGTCAAAAATTGAGAAATCAAAAATTCCAGTGATATCAGTGATTTCAAAAATTATAGTAATTCAAAAATTTTCGAAAATTCCAAAAACTCTCTATTTCTTAAAGAATCTGATAAACCTAAATAATTGGAGCATTCTGAAAATTTTGTGAATTCGTAAAATTTTTAAAGTCTAATTATGTCAAAAATTATAAAATTTCTGAAAATTCAGAGAATTTATAAAATTTTTATAATTCCAAACATTTCTTTTATATTCAAAGGTTTCAGTATTCCAAAAAATCCGAAAATAAAATTCTGAAAATTTCTAAAATTCTAAATTTTCAAATTTTGTAAAATTTTTTAAATTTAAGTTTCTAACATTGTATTCAACGGGAAATTAACTTTTTTTTTCACTCAAATTTTTTTCTACCGTGTTTCGAAACGAGAGTCATTACCCTGCGAAAAATCCGATATTTCTGACGAAGCAATGAAATACGAACGTTTTTTTAGGTCGGGCGCGATCTTTCTGCAAAATCAGCAAAATGTATAGAAACTGAAGTAACGTTATAAAAACGTCATATGTCGAAATATTCATTGAATGAGTAAATGAAAAAAATTATTAAATAATATTCTAAAAGGTATACGAAAAAAAACGCGCTGAAAAATGAAACGAAAAGTCTTTAATGTTTAAATAACGACAGTCTTTTAAAAATATCAAAGCTTTTAATTGAAAGCTGAGAATTAAATGATTTCAATCTAATGAACAGGCTGAAATTTGAAGAAGTTGAAAATAAATTGTTCGTGTAAGTTATCAATCAGACACAAAGTTCGTAAATAACATTTGTAATTTACACTTTTAGAAATCGAAGAATCGTTACTTTTGTCACATTTTTGGATTTTTTTAGATTTTAATATATCGCTTTTATAATCTTAAAAATTCTGGGTGACATTTTTTTTCTTATCGAAAATGTTTTTATTGCTTTTTATGTCTTTTTATTGCGAAAATTTGACGTTTTCCACAAAAATCGAAAAATTTTGAGTTTTTTAAAAAATTTGAGAATTCGAGTTTTTTAAATCTTTGGTAATCCTCAAGTTTTTCGAAAGATTTCAGAATTGTATGTTCTTATTTCAATTTCCAAATTGTAATATTTCCGAAACATTCGATAATTTCGATTTCTTAGAAAATTACAAGAATCCTAAATTTTTTTTGGATTCATCGAGTTCGAAATTGTTCGAAAATTCTGAATATTTTGAGTTCCTCGAAAAATTCAGAAAATTTGATGTTTTCGAAAGATTTGGAAAGTTCAAGATTTCCGAAAATTTTGAAAATTGTTAGGTTTCAGAAACACTCGTGAATTTCGAGTTTTTTTTAAATAAAAAAATGCTGAGCTTTTCAGGAATTTGATAATTTTTAGTTCTATAACAGATTTGCGAATTTTTAGTTTTTCTAAAAATTCGAATATTTTCGGATTTTCGAAAAACATGACATTTGGAGTTGAATGAAAAATTTGAAAATGGTCAGATTTTGGGAGCAATTGAAAATTTCGATGTCTTTTTATTGCGAAAATTTGACGTTTTCCACAAAAATCGAAAAATTTTGAGTTGTTCAAAAAATCTGAGAATTCGGATTTTTTAAATCTTTGAAAATTCTCAAGTTTTTCGAAAGATTTAAAAATTGTATGTTCTTATTTAAATTTCCAAATTGTAATTTCGAAAAATTCGAAAATTTTGAGCTCTTAGAAAATTACAAGAATCCTAAATTTTTTTGGAATCTATTCAGTTCGAAATTGTTCGAAAATTCTAAATATTTTGAGTTCCTCGAAAAATTCAAAAAATTTGATGTTTTCGAAACATTTGGAAAGTTTAAGATTTCCGAAAAATAAAAAAATTGGCATTTGTTCGAGAAATTTCTCGTCGCTCAAAAAAAGCGACGAGAAAACGTCGCCCTCAACTGGCTAGGGTACACCCTAAAACCATTTATATTGATTTATATTATCATAATTATATTATAATTATATTGTCATATTATATTATATAATATTAATATAATATTAATATTAATATTGATATAATATTAATACATATAATATTATAATTATATTATTATTATTATTTATATTATTTATATTTTATTGATTTCATCAAAATGTCACTCTGTTGAGAAAAGATAATTTTGGAAAGTGCTCCGGCATTTCGCGTGTTTATTTCTTGTAACTAGATCAATCGTCGTCGATGTGGGTAAAATGGGACTATGAGAATAACCGCTGCTGCAGTCGCGTGCTGTAAATTGGGAGAGGTGCGCGCGGACGCGGCTTCCGAAGGGTGGCTCGTGCCTGAAATTGCGAGGGTAAGAAGATGTTCAATTTCATGAAGAAGGCCACGGAAAAAGAAGACAAGGACAAGAACAAGCGTGAGAAAAAGGAGAGGAAGGATGTGAAAAAACAAGATCGCGGCGGCATGTCCGCTGAGGAGCTCAGGCTCGCCGAGGTAATACTTTTTTATAGATTTTGTGATAAGAATTAATTAAAAAATTAATTTACATTTTTGGATTAATTTTTTATTTCTTTTATTAATTAGTATTATTTTTTACTATTATTAATATACAATATTAATTATTAATAAATATAGAAATAATAATTATTAATAATATAAAAATTATTATATATTTTTATTTTATTTTTTTAATATTTTTTTTAATTATTATTATTTTTCATTGCTTTTAAATTTCCTTATCACTTGAATTCAGGATCGGTTTTGAGGGAGATGAATTTCGAAAAAATGTGTTGACACGTCGAAAGATTGCGGAATTTTCGAATTGTTGAAATTTGATTCTTTGTTTTTTGAAGTTTGAAATTTTGTAGTTGTATGATTTGAAAATCTGAATTCGTATTTCGTTTCGAGTAGAACTTGAAAATTGAAATCATGAATTTTTTGTATTCTTGATTCATTCAATTTTCAGGTTTTCAGTCAATTTTAGAAATTTAATGTGTGAATATTGAAATTTGAATTTTTAATTTTCGAAGCTTATAAATTTTGGAATCGTGAATTTTTGGATGCAAATTTAGTGCGACGATTTTCGAATTGAAAAACTGCGAACTCATCGTATTTTTCGAAAAATTAATCCATTTTCGGAATTTTGGTTTCTTTTCTCGAGCTCTTGAATTTTGAGTTCGAAAATATTTCAACTTTCGAAACCGAATTTTCAACTTCTTGGGGTCATGAATTTGAGCACAATTCAAAACTTGATGTTTTTATACGAATTTCGAAATTTCGGAAAAATTTTGAACAGAAATTCTCATTACAATAATCTCGAAATTTTGAATCGCTGAGTGAAAATTCGACCTTCGGTAATTGACAATTCAAAGTCCCAAATACAAAATTGAAGTTTTAAATAAAAAAAAAAAAAATAAAAAAATTGTGGTTAATCATACCCCCTGGGGGTCTTTGTGGTATCCCCACAATTTCCTCCCCCCCCCTCCCAAAACACCAATTCCTTCCAAACCTCCCCCCCCCCCCCCCCAACTCCTTGCCATAGACTCAATCATCATACTATTCACCGGTATTTACGTCAACTATGGGTTTTTTGCAACCCTCCATGGACTCGCTTGGGAAACCATGGAAAACCATGCGACGGTATAGCTCGGATGCAACTCCGAATTGTCTTTTGGCAATCAACGAATTTTTTCAGAGCAGAAAAGCTACAGCAAAAAATCTGACCCCGCCAGGATTCGAACCCGCATCCTCGATGCCTGGCAGCTTGATGGCTTGCCCACCGAGCTACCGCGGCTCTAAGTTTTAAATATTATAAATTATGAATGTTCAATATTCTTGATTCATTTAATTTTCAGGTTTAGAGTAATTTTGGAATTTTTATGTGTGAATATACAAATTTAAATTTTCAATTTTCTAAGCTTATAAATTTTGGAATTCGTGAATTTTTGGATTTCGATTTAGTATGACGATTTTCGAACATGAAAACTACGAACTCGTCGTATTTTTCGAAAAATTCAACCATTTTCGGAATTTTGATTTCTTTTCTCGAGCTTTCAGATTTTTGAGTTCGAAAATATTTCAATTTTCGAAATCGAATTTTCAACTTCTTGGGTTCATGAATTTTAGCACAATTCAAAACTTATTGTTTTTAATCAAATTTCAAAATTTCGAAAAATTTTGAACATAAATTCTCATTCCAATAATCTCGAAATTTCGAATCGCTGAGTAAAAATTCTACTTTCGGAAATTGACAATTCAATGTCCCAAATAAAAAATTGTTCAAGTTTCAAACATTATAAATCATGGGATTTCAAAATTTTCTGAACGTAAAATTTTTTGGATTTTACTCGTGAATTTATAAAATTGTCGAATCTTCGTTGGTTGAAGAACTAAGTTTTTCGAATCGAAAAATTGACAAGATTTAGGAATTCTCGAAATTCATAAAATTACAACTTTTATTCGAGTATTCACTTCTGGAAATAAAAATCTATAAAATACTGAGCGCAATTGAAATTTTAATTCAGAATCTTGTCATAGATTTTTTTTATAATTTATTAATTTTTCGTGAATTTATAAAATTGTCGAATCTTCGTTGGTTGAAAAACTAAGCGTTCCAAATCAAAAAATTTACAAGATATATGAATTTTCGAAATTTATAAAATTATAATTCACTTCCGGAACCGAAAATCTAGAAAATACTGAGCGCAATTGAAATTTTAATTCAGAATTTTGTCATCGATTTTTTTTATTATTTATTAATTTTTCGTGAATGTATAAAATTTTCGAATCTTCGTTGGTTGAAGAACTAAGTTTTCCAAATCGAAAAATTTACAAGATGTATGAATTTTCGAAATTTATAAAATTATAACTTTCAGTCAAGTATTCACTTCCGGAACCGAAAATCTAGAAAATACTGAGCGCAATTGAAATTCTTATTCAGAATTTTGTCAGAGATTTTTTCATCATTTGTTAATTTTTTTATGATCATTATTAACATACAATTATGGATCAGAAACCATTCCATTGCCTAGAGTAAAAAATAACGCGAAAAATCGTGTCTATATGAAATCATCGAAGAAATGCTAATTCCCAGTTTAATCCACTTTTTTATCGTCTCGATGACAAAACGCGGTGTAATCGTGAGTTTTCCCGATGTTTCCCGCCTTTTTTCGCGTCGTATAAATATGCCCGGGGAAGTTATTCTCGCGGTCGGCGCGAGTGAACTGCGGCCGCTTTTAAAAATACCCGCGTAATTGTGGGTACGGTCTAAATTTTCTGCATACGCCGCATCAGTTCGCATTAGTTCTAACGGCGCGCCTTACGTGCAATCTCACGGGGGAGAAAAATAAAGCACGTCTCACGTGTTCGTCGGCTCTCCCCGCGTTTCACTCACGCTCCGATGAGATTATTCCACGTTACGGAAGTTCGAGCGAAACCGTTTCCTTTTTCTCCCAGGGAGTTGCGCTCATTCACTCAATTTACTTCCGATGGGGGCTCCCGTGGAATTTTTCGGATCTGGGATATAAGTTGCATTTTTTGTTTTGGAAAATTTGGGTAACCAATTTTCGGGGTGAATTCTGGATAAGCACGTAGCCAGGGAATTTTGGAGGGGGCTGATGCCTCCTCCGAAATTCTGGAAAATTTGACGAATCTAGCACATTGCGGAAAAGTATATTTTGGGAAAAAAATATGGTAAAACAATTCTGATTTTCATAAGTGTCGAAGTTTTCGAGAAAGTGGATTATTTTGAACATTTTCAGCATTTCAGGATTTTCAGCAGTTTTGGGAATTTTTAGAGTTTGGAGGATTTCGAGAATTTTAAAGTTTTTGGATGTTTGGGAATTTTCAGAAAATGTCGAAGTTTTGGAAAAGTTTTAAATATTCTGGAAATTCACAGTATTTTCATAATTCTTGAAATTATGAGAATTTTACGAATTTTTGATATTTCGAGGAACTTAATAATTTGGAATGTTTTCAACATTTGAAGATTTTTAACAATTTTGAGAATGTTTAAACTTGGGAGTATTTTGAGGATTTTGTAAGTTATTGGGATTTTGAAAAGTTTGAGAATTTAGAAATTTTCGTAAATTTCAGAGATTTGTAAAAGTTACGAATATTTTAAAAATTTGAAATATTTTCATAATTCTTGATATTACGAAAATTTTACGAATTTTTCACATTTCGAGAAACTTGATAATTTGAAACATTTCGAGATTTTGAATAATTCAGAGAATTTCGAAAGTTTTTAGTATTTTGACAATTTTCAGAATTCCAACAACTTTCAGAAATTTCAGAGATTTAAAAGGTCCGAAAATCTTGAGAATTAAGGCAGTTTTTATGATTCTCAAAATTTTTAAAATTTTTCAAGTTTTTAGAAGTTCGAAAATTTTCAGAATTTCCACCCAAAAATTCGAAGTTTTAAAAATTCTGGAAATTAACAATATTCTCATAATTCTTGAAATTACGAGAATTTCACGAATTTCTGACATTTCGAGAAACTTAATAATTGGCAATATTTTCAACATTTCAAGATTTTTAACAATTTTGACAATTTTGAAAGTTTGAACTATTGTGAGGATTTTGGAAGTTATTGGAATATCGAAAAGTTCGAGAAATTCAAAATTTTCATAAATTTCAGAGATTCGTTAAAGTTTCGAAGATTCTGAAAATTTAAAATATTTTTATAATTCTTGATATTACGAAAATTTTACGAATTTTTCACATTCCGAAAAACTAGATTATTTTTAACATTTTCAACATTTTAAGATTTGCAACAATTCCGGGAATTTTCAGAGTTTGAAGTATTTCGAGAATTCTACAAGTTTTTAGACGTTTGCAAATTTTCAGAATTTCCAAGCGAAAATTTCAAAGTTTTAAAAAAGTTTTGAAAATTCTGGAATTTAGCAATATTTGCATACTTCCTGAAATTACGAGAATTTCGCGAATTTCTGACATTTCGAGGAACTTAATAATTTGGAATATGTTCAACATTTTAAGATTTTTAACAATTTCGAGAATTTTTAAAGTTTAAAGTATTTTGAGGATTTTGGAAGTTATTGGGATTTTGAAAAGTTTGAGAATTTAGAAATTTTCGTAAATTTCAGAGATTTGTAAAAGTTTCGGAGATTCTGAAAATTTCAATTATTTTTATAATTCTTGATAATACGGAAATTTTACGATTTTTATACATTTCGAGAAACTTGATAATTTGGAACATTTCGAGATTTTCAATAATTTAGACAATTTCGAAAGTTTTTAGTATTTTGACTTTGACTTTGACTTAGACTTTTGACTTTGAAATTTCAGAGATTGAAAAAGATGTTGAAAATCTTGAGAATTAAGGCAGTTTTCATAATTCTCAAAATTTTGAAAATTTTAAAAATTTCTAAAATTTAGGGGAACTTTTGTTCAGTTGGAACATTTTTAATATATTTCCAGATTTTCGACTATTTCAATAAGTTTCAAAGTTTAGAGGATTTTAAAAAATTTTAGAGATTCCAAACACTTATGAAAATTCTGAGAATCTAGGACATTTTTATAATTCTTTTATAAAACGTCACTTTTTACGTTTTAAGATCAATTTCGAGTGAAAATCACCTCAGCCCCCCCCCCCCCCACCCCCCCCCCCCCCCCCCCCCCCCCCCCCCACCCTCCGAACCCTTCCCCCTTCATCAAAATGTGTGAAAATTGCGATTAGAAAAATTTTTTTCGAACTTCGATTAATGAAACCGAAGAAATTTGGGAAGTTTATGAATTTCCATGAATTTCCGGCAAACGTTTTTGAAATTTCGTAAATTATTGGATAATTATTAAAAACACTAAAGATTAAATGAAAATTTAGGCAATTTGTAAAAACTTGAAGAAATTTTGGAAAATTCAAGTCGAAAATTGCAGTGATTTTCTGTCATCGATTCCAGAGAATTTCAAAATATTCGAAACATTTGAAGAATTTTTCGAAGGACTATACAAATTCTGGAACTTGAAAAGTGACTAGAATTCTAAAAACTATGTTCTAAGATTTTCCAGATAATTTCTAAAATATTTGAAAATTTGAAATGTTCTGCGAATTTTTGAGGAACTCTATAGGATTTGAGAAATTATCAGAATTTTGCAAGTAAACTCATGGTTTCATTTCATTTTATGATAGTTTAATTAGTTGAATCGTTAATTATTAATTATTAATTCATGAATTTTAGTATGGTTTTCCAAGATTTTGTCGAAAAAAATTCGATCAATGATAATTAAAAGATGTATTTTCCGTGTATATTCAAGATTTTATCGATTTTGAAAAAATTCGACGGATTTGAATCTAATATTTGAAAAATCCAAAGAAATTTCACTTTCGAATTCAGAATATTATGTACATATCAATGAGAAATTCTGAATTCTAACATCATTGAAATTTCAGTCAGAAAAAAAGTAAAAAAATTAAAAATCTCAGAACTGAAAAAAATGACTAAAATCATGAAAATTGGCTACTAAGATTTCCCGAAATTTCCCAGAGAAAATCTAGAATACCTGGAAATTTTTAAATATTCTGCTCATTTTTCAGGAACTTTATAAATTCTAGGGTTTGAAAAATTACCAGAATTTTTCGAGTGATTTATTAACTATCCATTAATTAATTGAATTATCAATGACCTAATCCTAGAGTCACAAAAGTCACACGTCCAGGCGACTCTAGCGATAATTCATGGAATATTGAAATACTCATTAATGTTGATGGAGCTAGAGCTAAAATAGATAATCTGCTCTCGGTTTCACCGTTTCCGAACGAGGTTATTTCGTTTTTTTTTTTTGTTTTTTTCGAAATGCCAGAATATAGCCGAAACTGATGAATCTAAGAAAATTCTTTTTTCTCCACCCGTAATTGACGACAACCTGCTGTTTTCTCGACGAAATACCGTATTTACTCGAAGATAAGCCGCACACAATTATAAGCCGCACCACGTTTTTCGAGCTCTAAAAAAGCGAAAAAGGGTGCGGCTTATTTTCGAGTAAATACGGTATTACTTTATTAGTTTTACTATGGTTTTCCTAAACTTGAAAAAAAAAAATTCAACCAATCGATGATATTGAAAGATGTGTTTTCCTTAAATATTCAAGAATTTATCGACTCCCAAAAATTGAGACAAATATTAATCCAAAATTAGAAAAATCTAAGGAAATCGCACTTTCGAATTCAGAATACATAAACATGAATGAAAAATTCCAAATTCTAATATCATCCGTATTTCAATTATGCAAAATACACTGAAAAATCTTGAAGTTCAGAATCACGAAAATTTAATTAAAATGTGAAACCGTAAAAAAAATGTGCCAAGAAACACAAATCTTGTCAAAAAACCCCAAAACTTTCGTTCCCCAGATATTGAACATAATTTGAAAGATACGTATCCTCCAAAAACAAAGCGAATTAAAAAGAAAATAGCTAAAACTGAATAAATAATTGAATAAATAATCATGAAATTATTAATTTTTGAAAGTTTATTCTTATCACTGGGTTGTTGATTCAAAGAAAAATCCATGTTTTTCGATGTTCCAAGTCAGTTTTTGTTTTAATTACCAATTACAATGTTTTTTGCGAGAAAAAAATAATCCACCGAGCCGGGAATCGAACCCAGGACCTCCCAATTTCTCAATTACATTTAGAGCACCCGACATGAAATTGGGAGGTCCTGGGTTCGATTCCCGACTCGGTGGATATTTTTTTCTCACAAAAAACATTTTAATTGCTAATTAAAACAAAAACTCACTGGGAACATCAAAAAACATGGGTTTTTCTTTGAATCAAGTTATTTAAAAAATCAGATAAATAAATTGAAAAATCGAATGAATAAATTCTGAAGATTTCCGAAAACCATGAGACGCTCGATTCAACCGAGCTTTTTTCTCTATTTACAAAAAGGTTCGAAGATCCTTGAAAATCCGCGGCCGGCGCAAGGAGAAAGAAAAGTTACCGAGCGGAATAACCGCGGATTATAGCGCGACATTTTTCGCTCACTTGGACCGTGACTCGCTGGACAGCGAGCAAATGGGAAATCGCGCGGTCCCGGTGGAGGGCCTGACCCAGAGCGACTCCTCGGAAGCTTCCTTGACGTCGCTGACGACGGGTGGGAACAAGGCCCTGCCGCCACTTCCGCCCAAGCCGCCAAAACGGGGCATCCTCAAGGGTCCGAGACCCGGGGCCCCCGACGAAGCCGGCGGCTTCCTCCTCTCCAACGGCAACCAGGACTCGAACCACGAGGCGAGCAACCTCCTCGTCAGGAACACCCTGCAGAACGAGGTCATCGCTTACCAAAACGTCAGCTACGAGACCAACAAGGACGAGCCCACTTCGTATTGCAGCGAGGAAGATTCTTATCAGAGGAGTCCACATCACAGGCACTATCACCATGACGTCAAGTATCTTCAGGTACATGATTCGTCATTGTTTATAAATGGGGAGTGGTGTAGAAAGATTGTGTTGGTTTAGAAAAAAATGTTCTTTAGAAGATGGTCATTTGATGATTTTGGTTCGTCGAAATGGAAGAATAGTACATTGTGCAACTAGAGCCAAAAGTGGCCGATTCGAGGCCGCATGAAGTTTTGGTCCCGAGCGGAGCGAGGACGAAATTCTGCGGCGGATGATCGGCCACATTGGCCCGTGTTGCGCATACTATTTTTTTCAACACGCGCACTCAAACAAGAGTTTTGATGGACTAGACATGAT